>SJYO01007492.1:41981251-42189948 GCA_006410555.1 Capra ibex | reverse complement strand
TTGTCCTGATCTGTCTGGAAACAACCGTTTCATTGCAGAGACGAAAACTTATACGATAGATCCAACCAGTTATCGAAAGGAAGGTTCCTCTTTAGTAGAAAATTAAAGTATCGACGTTAGTGGTAGACGTCACTAAACCCTCGGGTCTTTTTATTTCAGACTGTGACAAAGGTGACAAAGGGGTAGATAAACGGTACTTTACTACCCTGGTCTACGGTACTAGAATCAAAAGACTTACAACTCGACATTCGGTTGAAAAAGTGAGAGGAAAAGGTGAAAGTAGTTTTCCGAAAATCAAGGAGAAGTGAAAGACGGTATTCCCACCACAGTAGACGTATAGACTCCAATAACTATAAAGAGGACCGGTAGAACTAAGGTCGAACACGAAGAAGGTCGGGTCGTAAAGAGTACTACACGAGGCGTATCTTCAACTTATTGCAAAGAGAATACATGTATATACACACACATGTGTGTGTCTGTATGTGTACGTGTTTGTGTATAAGAATTAACTTACTAAGGTAAAATTTAAGAGTAATGTTAACCCTCGGTAACAACCTTCACGATACAGTGGGGGTGTGGAAACCTATTGAACGGTAGGAAAATTTTTATTATTTATAAGAAATCCGAAAGTAACTTTGGTATTCAATTTTTATTTCGGGGTTTCCTTTTTAAATCGTTTAAGTCGGTCAGCATTACAAGGGTAATGAAACACACTCGAACACCGTTTCGTACAGGAAAAAAGGGGGCTATCATAAGAATGAACTACAATCTTCTTTATTAACCATTCCATCTTTGTATAGTGATGGTCAGTTGAAGTACTTTAACTGAAATTTTTAGAAACGTTTTATGCTACCCACACAAATTCCTATTTTAATTAATCCAGAGACAGTCAAACGTACGTGAGGAATTTTTTGTACGTTATTTCTTTTTTTTTTCTTCCTTCTGGACGAAGAATAAATGTGTCGGATCATGAAACTTTAAAGAGTACCGTCTTTCGTCATGTATTGGAAGTACATGTATTGGATACTTAATAGGAACTTTATTTTACAAATTAATGTCAACTGTAAAGACTTGGGTAACGTCCACCACGGGTAGACTTCTCACTGTAACAAATGATGTGATGTTCCGAGGTCCGGATCACAGTCTCTAATATTTGGTTAAAGGTAGGGACGAAATTACACCCAAATTATAGTCTTCTTCTTGAAATGACACATTTATAATTTGTAAAACAAATTTATAATTCATGGTTTCCAGAAAAGCAAAACTAATAATTTTGTCCTTCTCGGGGTTGAAACTTTCTCCACGGAACAACATAATTCTTTTACTGACCAAGACATAGAGGTCCAATTAATAGTGACCGGTCTCTTCACACAAGTCCGTTTTACAGTCAACAGATGTACCACTAAAAACCAGTAATTGACCGTTATCGACTGGTCGTCAGACGTAGTGATTATTACTCGAATAATCGTTGACACGTAAAAGAGAAAGAGAAATGGATTCTTTACCAGACTATTATTCACTGGTTTTTACGACAGAGGAACGACCTACGTTCATCTTGTCCTACCTCTTAAAATTCCTTCACTGGGTACTCACTGGGTTGACATCGAAAGTAACCCAAGCTAGTGGTTTGACGTTTCCTCTATTAGACTTCCCAACCGTTCTTCTTTACGTAACACTTTGTTTACGGACAAACGAGTGGATTCTGATTTTAATTTGGTCCCTTCACCTTTAAATATTTATGGACAGGACGCCTGTTTGAGAGTTCTGTCTACGTTTAAGAGGGGACTCTCTAAGGTAGAAGGTTCATTAATGTTACCTTCGGAGATACTCTTAGCGTTAAGGAGAGTTAACACCTTTTTATTCGACACAAAAAGTAAGACATCATGTACTCCAAACGATCGAAACATAGGAAAAAGAACACATAACAGAATTTTAGGAACTCGTCTTGTGAGACGTAGATAATCCGTCCATACTCTCTAGGTCTACAACGAGAATTTAACTATCGACAACCTAGACAGAATAACTTCACAAACATTCTTCCGTTTATTTGAGACCAAATCCGAAAACCATAAGTTTATTTAAGTCGTGAAGATTTATACCTTCACGGAAATCTTAGGACAGACTCTCTCTACTACTTTGGTCTTAGAACAATCCCCTTACAAAATTTCGTGTCACCAAAACTACCCCTTTCCCCGGAGACAACTGAAAAAGATCTCGACAACTTGGATATTTACAAATGTATGTCTCCCAATCTACCACCGTAATGTTTCATCGAATATCTTATGCGTAGTCAAATGGTCATGGAGTGTTCGTGAAAACTTTTTGACAAAGTTAATAAATTAGTCAATTATATACACATGTAATCTGTAGACAAAACACGGACCGTAACACCACGCGGAAATCTGTAAATTCTATGTAGACTTTTCAGTTCTAATAAAATGAAACTAAGTTAATGTTTTCATAACATGCAGAAGTTGACAAGTCACCATCTTTTTACAACCAATCAATCCACACTAGTCTAAAGTGTTGTGGAATCATTGATCTCTTTCCTCCGTTCATTGTCATGATATGAACCTGACACACTAAATCTTTCTGAGTGGAGTGTCACCATTCTCCCCGAAAACCACTCCCTTCTCGACCGTAACCTCTCAGAACAACATCGTTATTAGATTACCATTTGAATTTTCTTGAATCCCACTACATCACTGTTACTCTCACCTGTCGACCGAACATCTTCTAAAATTTAAACCACCAATGAACATTGAGAAATTTTTCATACAAAGAAAAATAGAAGGAATATACTCTCCATAGTTTTTATATCGGAGTACCAGTTTCTTACTCAGTTCCTAAAAATTCCCTACGTAACAAACGAATCGGTCTAATGACTGTGAGTCACACTGAAGTCTCAAAGACGTGGAAGACCGAAACGACGGGGATCTACCTTGCACTGGTATCACACACTAGTTTGATAGTCTATTCTGTAAAATTGTCCAAAATTCGAAAGGTACACTTCCTAACAAACCTTAATTTCCTTTAAGAAAAATTTTACGTATTGAAAAAGGAAGGAAAGACGGCAGGTTCAACGGGTTTTCCACCTCACATTGAACGTAAAACTTAGTTCTGTATGCGTAACAATCTGAAAGTCTATTATCAAACGGAAAAGGAGTAAATACACACGGAAAGTTTCTAAAGGCAAAACTTTCTAAATCTCGTGACGAATAGCTTAAATCATCAAATTAGACTAAGGTGAAAGTTGTAGATGAAATCACTTTAGAAACTCTAGTGACGAATCAAATCTAAAGAAATCAGAATGTCACGAAAAGAGGTCCACACTTATACGAAATTTTACACTTATCGAAGAGTACCAATTCTCAGAAGTATAAAAGACAAGTATAATAGAGAACGAATGAAAAGTGAGTTCTTTGTTATGAACTCAAGAATAATATACTTTTCTAGACACGGTATGTGTGACTTCTACGTGGTTTCACTTTCTGTAGAAGTAAGAAGACCCTTGAACGTGATTTAGACTGTAAATTTGCATCACTGCAACTATTCACCGTGTGCTCACCATTTTACTGGTAATGTATCGTTCGAATACGGGTCACGTATTACACAGTCCTTTGTTTTCCATTCAGGAGTTGACTTCTTCAGAAACTTAACCCCGGACCTCCTTCCCTCCTAACACTATATCCCTTTCTCTGTCAAGAATGAAGTCCGTGAGGAAAACGTTTTTATAGTTCCGTGGTTTCAAGTCCCACACCGGTCCCTTCTGGTTGATCCGAACCTCTCCGGTGAGACTACAGACTCGAATCAGGTGCGACCCATTTGTGTCGATATCTCTCTTTACAACTTCTTGTGACTTTTTACTTTTCTTTTATATCCTTATGGTCATTTGGAGTTCTTCTCTCCTCAGTTCCCCAAGCTAGTTCGATTTACCCGGACAACGGAAAACTTTTTTTACATTGATAAATCTTAAAAGGTTACCTTAAAGGAAAGATAAGGAGGGAGTCTGACAAAAATCGTGACACAGAACCACAGAGTAAGAAACGAATCTTCCAATGGAGGAGGTTAAATACTTTTTGTTTACCTCGTTAAAAGGGGTAAGGACTAAGGTTAAAGTTCCTTGGACCTGTCGTATAAGGTAAGAGTTTTCACAGTAACTATCCTCACAAAGGTGAAGTGAGGACCGGAGAAATGTTTAGTACAATAGGAAATTTTATGACTGTATAATTTTGATTAAGTCACACTTCAAAGTCCCTATGCAAGAAACCTCTAAGAACTTTGTTCTCAGTGAAATGTTCTCCGTCTCGTAACACCAGAAAAATCCATTATAATAAGGCATTTATTATAATGGTGTTAATGGTGTTATCGTGGTGTTAATGGTCACCCACGAATCAAATGTTTTACTTTTATTAACAAAAAGTCTCGAATATCTTCTCTTTTTTTTTATTCTGGAAGTACTCAAGTGAACGTCAAGTTCTAATTTTTTTTTTGTGTGTGAGTTTTTGGATTACAACTATACTTTCATCTTGTTAAAAGGGTTTGGTCCTGTCTATATAATTTTTCCTTTAATACGAAGTGGATTTCAATCGAAAAATGTTTACTACAAGAAAGAGTGTATGGAGAACCACTTTCCGTGATGAAAACTTAAATAGTCCTCTGTGTACTCTACGCGTCAAAGGCTCTGTAAAACTGGACCAAATGCCAATGGTCCTACGAAATCATTTTAGTGAAAATCAACAACAACAACAACAAAAAATTAAAACATTCCGAAACAACTTATACAATATCATAACGAAGACAAAAGACAAAGCCAACAAACAGGTACTCCGTACACCCTAGAATCGAGGGGATGGTCCCTAACTTGGGTGTTGGGGACGTAACATTCCGTCTAAAAATTAGTGACCTGGTGGTGTCTTCAGAGGTAAAAACTAAAAACTTATCTTCTGTATGTATACAAGTGTCATCTAGACAAATTGCAAAACCCCTGATCTTAAGGTTACTAACACATAAAGTGTCACCTTTACAATGGTCCTGGAGAATAAGTCCTTAAAAACTTTTTAATTCCGTTAATTTTTCATTATTTGGATTGAGGGGTAGTGTAGTCATTTTGTCGTGTACAACATCAAATAATTAGGAAAAACAATAGTAAGTGGATGAACCCCAAAATAACTTTCGTTTGAAATTCTCTTATAAAATAGAAGATTGACTTGTATGTCTATAGTAAAATCCTATGGTTCAAAATTCTCAGATTCTGACTGGACGGTTTTCTTGACATTTTATAACTTTATAAAAGAACCGATAAAGTAACAAAAAGTACGTGACACCTGTTTTTAGTTTAAGAAAAAGTCTTTACTAAAGTATATCTAGGTGAAGACAAGAGGACTGTAAAATTTGAACGAATACATTTTAATCAAGTAGAAAAAAATACCTTTCCATGACTCGTAAAGTGTTCAGTACTATGTAGGAGACCACACCTTACTAACAACTTAGTTCAAAGTTTTGTACCTTCTACGATTATATCTCGTCACCTTCTTGACCCCGTCCAAGTAAACACCATATTATTGTCTTTCGTGGTCTGATTGTGTCTCCTATATGTGTACTTTCCCCGACGGACAAAGGACAGAGTTATCCGTTTTAGTCGTTTTAGATCTAATGGAAAGGAATCTGAAGGAGTGTACACATACACAAGTCAGTACAGGTTGGGAAACCCTGGGGTACCCGACATCGAGTGGTCCGAGGAAACAGGTGTCTTAAAAGGTGTCTGTTTCTTATGACCTCAACCAACGGTAAAGGATGAGGTCTCACTGAAGGGTTGGGCCCCTAGCTTGCGTACAGAGGACGAAGAGGACATAACCGTCCGTCTAAGAAATGGGTGACTCGGTGGACCCTTCGAGAGGAATCTGAAATGACTACAAAATTTAATACATAGTCATCAACAAATATCGCCGGAATGTCAAAGAAGGTTCCATGTCTTGTTTAACATAGATAGTCCACTTTTCCGTTCTTCCGGTTATAGAATTAAAACGTAATCTTCATTTTAGATCGTACTCTGTCTGACTATTTTAACACACTTGACCATTAAAAATGTTGGATGAATGTTCCGTTATTACATAAAAATTCTATGAGTTTATAATACAATATCTTTAAACTTTTGGTTCCTTTACCAAGAATTTCTTTCTTTATATCGGTCTCCATATGGAAAGTAAACTTCTTTACGTATCTCTTATGGGTGATAATTCTCAAGGAGTATCTTAATTAACGAACAGGACACATAGTTAATTTAGGATACTTAATATGGTTTTCCTAAGGACGTAAAACTTTTTTATACTAATTAATAATGTATAAAGATTAAGGTTCGTCGTGTTTGATCCTTCAAAAGAAAGATAATAGAGTTTTGATTTGAGGCTAAAGAGAAATCGGAGATACTTTCCAGACACTTGACCTTTAATGTAAAGTTGTACAAGTTTAATAAGAACTCCGAATTAGGATTCCCCATTTAAAAATCACGCACCGTAACTCTAAACCGACACATTTAAGGATAATTATGATTATTGTCAGTTAATGATCAGAGACCTTACATGGACTTATTAAAGAGGATTTCTGATTTATGTACTTTTGTTAAGTAAAACCATTGAGAGCTATAACGTATATCATATTTGGAAGTACTTTGGTTTCTCTTTTTTCAATATTTATAATTTTTTTTCTTCTCTATGGTGGTAGAAATTATGTCTAATGAACTCGAACACCTTGTTTAAGGATAACGAAAATGTAGAATAATTTGTATCTGTCCCAACCACCCCCTTATGACGTACTCGGTTTTATCTACTCTGTAGTTGGAAGTACGGTACGGTCGGGGACCCTTGCACTGCGAAACGACGGGGACTAATCACCCAAAAAGGGTCTAGACATTATTCAAACCCCCTGACCCGATGTAAATTATATATCCGGAAGTGACTCAAATCGAACCAAGAGTAAGACGAAGTAAACTGAGAGGATAAGGGACTCAAATTACTCTAACCATTGGTTATGTTTAAATTAAAGAGTTTGTACTGAGTGGGATGTTTAGTCGGAACCTCTTTTGTAGCGGATCTCTCCCCAACTGAAACCTGTTATAACATGGAACAGTCCTCGAACGTTTCTCGGACACGAGAACGGAAACCGTCCGTAGTGGGAGAGAAGTGTTACAAGGTCGGGACCGAAGAATCAGGATGTTTCGGGTGAAGTTATAGAACTAGTAACTAAGTAAAGAGATTGATCAGTGGGTAGAGGAGATCACCGATCTCACGTTTGAGGAATCAGTCTGAACTTCGAAACACTTAAACCCGTTTAATCTATGGGAGAGACCCAAAGTAACAGAAGAAGATATTTCATCCCTATTCTTGTGATGGATAGAGTATCCCACCAACTCCATTAATTTCCTCAATTCATTTCATGAACTTCGTTACGGATCGGATACTATCCGTGGTTATTTACTTTCGATAATATTAGGGTGTCTGGAAACAAACAGTAGGAGAATATAAACATATCACCATAAATGTCAAAGGGAATACGGGAGTGGAACTCTAGAATCAAACAGAGGAGTCTTGAATCCGGGAATAAAACAACTAGTTCAAGTACCCGTTCACTTTTTTCCCTCTCTTGATTCTTTCTGGTCTGACTGGACCTGATCTTCCCAGTGTGTCTTACGTTCCTTGTCTTAAACAAATCTTTTACCCTCCGGTCTGAATCCATCTATTAAATACTCCTTCCTACCCCTTTCACTTTTCCTCCCTTCCGTTCTCCTTCCCTTCTCCGTAGTTCGACTTTTCCTCGAAACCGTCCACACTGACCGACCTGGTGACTCGAGAGTCGTGACGACGAGTGTGAGGGTAGTCGGTCCTCTGAACCCTCTTCAAATGTTAGATAGAAAGGGAGGGAGTGAAGAAGGTCGGACGGAAAGGAGAGAAAATGGGTAAAATAAAAAGAAGAGGAACATCAAATTACACCCCAAATAAGTGAATATCCCACCCCAATACACGTCCTGGTAAAAGGGAGGACCAGTACTCGTGCGGTGTCTACGTCTATGATCGTTGCAATGAGGGAGACACAGAACACCGCGAGACGTGTCTCCGTATATGGTGGATGAGGGTTTGGTAGACTCACACGACAACTTTTGACAGAAGAATTATTCGCACAAAATCCTTCCGAAGTAAAGTGAGCATTAAGTCGTTGGGTTATTATGTATTGTCAAAGGTATCGTGAAGTCAAGAAATATCACAAATCTTACGAAAGTATGCGTACTAGAACAAAGGAGGTATTATTAAAACACGTAAATATCCAGTCCTTGCTTGATAGTAAAGATAAATTATGTTCTCCTTTCCGAGTTTCTATACGGTAAACACGTAAATATCCAGTCCTTGCTTGATAGTAAAGATAAATTATGTCCTCCTTTCCGAGTTTCTATACGGTCATGATCTTGATTATTCCAGGACACTAAGAACGATACCCAAGGGAAATGGAGTAGGGTTATAGGGGGTTTAAGGGTGTTCGGATTACCCGAGTTCACTAAAGAAGTAAGAGACCTGAATATCTTAAGGGAGATGACAGTCGTAAGTATCAAAAGGAAATAAAAACATGATTAATTAATCAAACCAAAATATTTCAAACCAAATATCAAACCAATATTTTCGAGGAAAACCGTTCTCCGACTCAAAGAAGTCCTACACACTTGGATACAGACTCCGATGTCCAGAGGTTGGTTAAAGGAACGGGACCACGTTTTCAGTCTGTCGACCTCACGAACAAATATGAAAAGACAAGATCTTTCAGTCAAAATCCAGTAATATAACTACACCTCTGATCTTGGGTGTTGGAGAGTGGTGGGAGAGACGCCAAATCGAGAAACTCAGTGCGTCGTAACTTCAAATCATTAATCGTGAATCTTTCGGTAACTCCAGCTAGGGGTGACGAGGACACATTTTAAACCTGGGTAAATTGACAGTTTCGGAGAATTTCTTGTAAAGACATATTAAGGTACATAAATTTTTATTTAATTTGATTACCGTAATAGGTGTAAGGGAATCTTACCCTACGTCGTTAACACATACCTGTCTCGTCTTTAGATAATTATCAGTGTACACACCATTCCACTGTAAGTCTACGCAGACGAAAGAGAGTATTTCAGTGGACGACCTTCGGATAACTCATTTGCAATTACTTAAACCCAGATGGAGTCGACATTTACCTAGTCTAGAATGATTACATTGTAATGTCGTTGGATCTAAGTGAACCTAATAAGACGACTAAATTTAATTTAACTTGTGGTTTCGGTCATTTTACATAATCTCTTCTTAATCTACACGATGTCTTTACAAATTTTCTACAAGGCTCTTCGGTTTCTTCTCCTTCTCCTCCTTCCTATTCTTACAGAGAAACATAAGAAGGTCGAGACCCCGGACTCTAAGTGTAAACTTCTCTACCTGTACTACTAAGATAACGTCCTTACCTTAAACGTACACTGGAGGTAATTACAAATTTCTAACGAGGGATCAAATTAAAAATTTTGTAGTCCGACTTTCGTACGGTAGTTTCCGGACGGTTTAAACCAAAATATTAAATCGACCCAAAATCGATCTCCACTCCTTTTTTTGTGATTCCAAAACAACAAAAACAGAAATGACAAAGTTTTTGTTAATTTAAGCCTAAAAAGATAAACTAGTCAATAAAGTTTTTACCGTACATAAACGGTGTGTTTAGTTTCACTTAGAATACTCACCTCCAAACTATGGAAAGGGGGCCATAGACGGATAGAGTCAGAAGAAAGTGCAGAATTGAGTACACGACGTACATTCAGGTTACACCCGTATTCAGGCACAGGATACGTACAAGTAATTTCGAATGTTGGGAAATAAGAGACCGAAAAGTATACACGACAAAGGAATAGTACTCCTACATCTATCAAGGACCCGAAACGAAAAAATAAATAAAAAATTGACCTCCTATTAAAATTGCAACACAACCAAAGACGACATGTTGCACTTAGTCGGTATTAATATGTGTGTGTGTGTGTGTGTGTGTGTGTGTGTGTGTGCGTGTGTGTAGGTAGGGAAGGAAGAACCGGAGGGAGGAGACAGGGTGGGGTGGAGGGATCCAACAGTGTCTCGCGGTCCGACCCGAGGGACACAATATATCGACAAAGGGTCATCGATAGATAAAATGTGTGCTATAACATATAAACAGTTACGATGAAAGAGTCAAGTAGGGTGGGAGAGGAAGGGGACGACACACGTGTTCAGAGAAGAGATACAGACGTAGAAGTAAGGAAGGGACGTTTATCCAAGTACGTCGAGTTATAGTCTTTTTGTTTGTTAAATTAAAATTTCTTTTTTGCCTGTCTTCTGAATTTTTGTCTGTAAAGAGGTTTCTTCTGTATGTCTACTGGTTATTTATGTACTTTTCTACGAGTTGTAGTGGGTAATAATCTCTTGATGTTTAGTGTAGATGTTGCTGCATAGTAGAGTGTAGATAGTCTTACCAGAAGTAGTTTTTTTAGAGGTTTGTTATTTAGATCTCTCCCACACCTCTTTTGTCTTGGGAAGACGAGACAACCACCCTTACATTTGATCTGAGACGAAAACTACCTCGAAGAACATTAACGAAAATTTTCAAAAGAAAACCCACGTACATGGAGTACTGAGAACACCTGGATAATTAAAGTAAATCTTCTATTCAAGTCAGTCAATCGTTGTTTATGAAGGGGGTTTCAATTAACACTGTAAAAAATAAAAAAGAGCTTCCCTTTGACGACACGCTTTTACCGGATTTACACAAAACCAACTAATACAACTAATATTCTATAAACATGTCAACACTTATTTTACTCCACAAAAAAGTATCGGACACTCCCTAAAGAAGAATAGGGAGGGATTTATCTAAAGTGGACACGACAACCTGGTCGCAGAGACTGATGGTGATAGCATAAGAGGTTTCTCGGATACGATGAGAGAATGTTTTATTCATTGCATATTACAGATGAGAACTTCTGAAAAGAATCCATTAACGTGAACCATCTTCGACTGTAAACTGACCGGTCCTTAAGGGTTATAAGTTTTTTAAGGTCATACCCAATAACAACATTTAGTTTTCTCAAGGTACTGTCTCACTTCTCCAAATGAAGCCAAATATTAATGACAACTACCTGTTGATAAGATGATAAGATTTAAGGTGTACTCCAACACAGGTACTTCGTATCGTCCTCTATCTGTTATAACCCTCGTAACATCAAAAACCAACTTCCTTTTCCGTAAGACCGAAAGGATGGGGAGGTGGGGCGGGTCGACAGATACCCAGAAAAATATTCGCTTTATAAGGGTACAACCTTTTATACCTTTTGTTTATTTTGACTTCGGTACACCCACTTCTTAGACTTAGTCAGTTACACGACACACAAATTAATGAGTCAGTATAGGTTGAGTAACGTTGGGACACCTGACATCGGGTGGTCCAAAGAGACAGGTACCCCTAAGAGGTCCGTTCTTATGACTTCACCCAACGGTACAGGAGGAGGTCCCCTGGAAGGGTTGGGTCCCTAGGTTGGGTCCCGAGGACGTGACGTCCACTAAGTAATGGTCGACTCGGTGGTCCCTTCGGGTTCTCATGACTTCTCCCATCGGATAGGGATGAAGTCCCCTAGATAGGTCCTTAGTTTGTCTAGAGGACGTAACATCCGTCTAAGAAATGGTTGACTCGATGGCTATCTTTATAATGAGCGTGTGTGTTTATACACATACATTATACACGTAGTTATAAGATCATCTATGTAATTTTTCATTTTTCCTTGTCCACATTAATCAAAATTGTTTTATAAAAATTGAGGTTTATACATTTTGTAATAGTCAAATTGTACAAGAGTTATATTGTTTTGACTATATAATTAAAAAGGGTATGACTTCGAAGTTTATTCGATATAAAGTGGGATCATCGTGTAAACTTAAGTCTGACCCGTGTAAAGTTGACGAGTTATCGATGTACACTGATCACCGATGTATAACTTGATATATCCAAAACTACATGGTGAATATCTCTGATTCTTGAGATTCTGAGAGACTCAGACTTAGAACGGAGATAGAGTCCGGGAGGTACTTGTACCCTTTCAATTACTTTAAAAGACTCTGAGTCAAAGGATTATACACTTGGTACCTATTTTTAACGAGTAGTGTAACTCAACAGTATTCCCAATTTACTTAAATGATCCTTTTATGACTTATATACCGTGATCTGTTACATTTCCTTTACTATAACGATTCTTTTGATGAAATCGAATATTCCCGTAAAACTTTTACGGGAAATACATACTATAGTTTCAACATAAAGGTACAATTGGTGTAATAGTAATGGTGTCGGTAGATTAGTACGGTAAGATTTACGAATTAATAACAACGACAAAACTTGAGTAAGACACACAAACGACACTGGAACGACAGATAACCCTCATCTGAAGAGAACAAATCGATAAGTCTATTTTACGAAAGATTGTGAACCCAAAGGTTCTTCGGTTTCCAAACTTTCATTTTTCACTTGTGAATTGTACCAAACTCGACGAAACGTCAAGTCAAATCAGCGAGTCAACACAGGCTGAGGAACGCTGGGGTACTCGGTGTCGTGCGGTTCGGAGGGACAGATAGTGGTTGACGGTCTCAGATGGCTTTAGGTATGGTACCTCAACCTCTACGGTAGTTTGGTAGAGTAGAAGACAGTAGGGGAAGAGTAGGATAGGAGGGAGTTAGAAAGGTTCGTAGACCCAGAAAAGGTTACTCAGTCGAGAAGTGTATTCAACCGGTTTCATAACCTCAAAGTCGAAGTTGTAGTCAGGAAGGTTACTTGTGGGTCCTGACTAGAGGAAATCCTACCTGACCAACCTAGAAGAACGTCAGGTTCCCTGAGAGTTCTCAGAAGAGGTTGTGACGTCAAGTTTTCGTAGTTAAAAAACCATGAGTCGAAAGAAATATCAGGTTGAGAGTGTAGGTATCTACTGATGACCTTTTTGGTATGGGAACTGGTCTACCTGGAAACAACTGTTTTATTACAGAGCCGAAAAATTATACGACAGATCCAACCAGTATTGAAGGAAGTTTCCTCGTTCGTAGAAAGTCAAAGTACCGACGTTAGTGGTAGACGTCCCTAAAACCTCGGATCCTTTTTTTCAGATCGTGACAAAGGTGATAAAGGGGTAAATAAACGGTACTTCACTACCCTGGTCTACGGTACTAGAAGTAAAAGACTTACAACTCGAAATTCGGTTGAAAAGGTTAGAGAAGAAAGTTAAAGTAGTTCTCCGAGTTATCAAGAAGAAGTGAAAGACGGTATTCCCACCACAGTAGACGTATAGACTCTAAGAACTATAAAGAGGACCGTTAGAACTAAGGTCGAACACGAAGGAGGTCGGGTCGTAAAGAGTACTACATGAGACGAATATTCAATTTATTCGTCCCATTGTTATATGTCGGAACTACCTGAAGAAAAGGATAAACCTTAGTCAGACGACAAAGTACAGGTCAAGATTGATAACGAAGGACTGGACGTATGTCCAAAGAGTTCTCCGTCCGGTCCACTAGACTATAAAACTATAGAGAAAGTCTCAAAAGGTGTCAAATAACACTAGGTGTGTCAGTTTCCGAAACCGTATCAGTTATTTCGTCTTTATCTACAAAAAGATCTTGAGACAACTAAAAAACTACTAGGTTGTCTACAACCGATAACTAGAGACCAAGGAGACGGAAAAGATTTAGGTCGAACTTGTAGACCTTCAAGTGTCAAGTGCATAACAACTTCGGATACGAACCTCTTAAAACTCGTAATGAAATGATCTCACACTCTACTCACGTTAACACACCATCAAACTCGTAAGAAACCGTAATGGAAAGGAACTCTAACCTTACTTTTGACTGGAAAAGGTCAGGACACCGGTGACGACTCAAAAGGTTTAAACGACCGTATAACTCACGTCGTGAAAGTGTCGTAGTAGAAACTCCTAAACTTCATCGAGTTGACCTTAAGGTAGTGGAGGTGATCGAAACAAACATCACTACGAAGGATTCCGAGTGTAAGGTCCTAAAGACCGAGATCCACTCACTAGTGTGGTAACACTAATAGACCCAGTACTTCTAGAAAAAACATGTCAAGAAGACACATAAGAACGGTGAAGAAGAGTTATAGAAGACGAAGAGAATCCAGGGAAGGTAAAGACAGGAAATAATTCAGGTAGAAATGTACTTTACAAGGGAACCATAGAGATTAAAAGAACTTCTCTAGAAATCAGAAAGGGTAAGATAACAAAAGGAGATAAAGAAACGTAACGAACGACTCCTTCCGAAAGAATAGAGAGGAACGACAAGAAACCTTGAGACGTAAGTTTACCCATATAGAAAAGAAAAGAGGAAACGAAAAGCGAAGAGAAGAAAAGTGTCGATAAACACTCCGGAGTAGTCTGTCGGTAAAACGAAAAAACGTAAATAAAAAGAACCCCTACCAGAACTAAGGACAGAGGACTGTTACAGGGTTTGGAAACGGGTATCAAGTAGTCCGTGAGCCAGATAGTCTAGATCAGGGAATTTAGATGAAGAGGGAATGTGACATGTCAGTATTCCCTAAACTACATCCAGTATGGACTTACCAGATTACAAAAAAGGGTGAAAGACGTTAAATTCAGAATTAAACCGTTATTCCCCAAGTACTAGACTCGACGTCAGTCGAGGGCAGAACGAAAACGACTGACATATCTCGAAGAGGTAGAAACCGACGTTTCTTATGTTAGTTAGACTAAAACCACAACTGGTAGACCACTACAGGTACACATCACAGAAGAGAACACAACAACCTTCTCCCACAAACGATACTGGTCACGTAAAAGAACCGTTTTGAGATAATCAGAAACGGGACGAAGTAAGGTGTAAGGTTCCGGTTTAAACGGACAATGAGGTCCACAAAGAACTGAAGGATGAAAACGTAAGGTCAGGGGATATTACTTTTCCTGTAGAAAAAACCCACAATCAAGATTTTCCAGAACATCCAGAAGTATTTTGGTAAGTTGAAGTCGAAGAAGTCGTAATGACCAACCCCGTATCTGAACCTAATGACACTATAACTTACCAAACGGAACCTTTGCTTGTCTCTAGTAAGACAGCAAAAACTCTAACGTAGGTTCATGACGTAAAGCCTGAGAAAACAACTGGTACTACCGATGAGGTAAAGAAGACTCCCTAAGGACGGGCGTCATCATCTATATTACCAGTAGACTCAATTTAAGTGGGTAAGGTCAGGTAAAATCAAGCGACTAAGGATCTTACAGCTGCAAGTGAGAACGGTAGAGAACAAACTGGTGAAGGTTAAACGGAACTAAGTACCTGGACTGTAAGGTCCAAGGATACGTTATAACGAGAAATGTCGTAGCCTGGAACGAAGATAGTGGTCAGTGTAGGTGTCGACCCATAACAAAAACGAAACCGAGGTAGGGAAGTAAGAAAGACCTCAATAAAGAGGTGACTAGAGGTCATCGTATAACCCGTGGATGGCTGGACCCCTCAAGTAGAAAGTCACAGGATATAAAAACGGAAAAGTATGACAAGTACCCCAAGAGTTCCGTTCTTATTTATGACTTCACCAAACGACAAGGGAAGAGGTCACCTGGTGTAAGACAGTCTGGAGAGGTGGTACTGGGTAGGTGGAACCAACCGGGGTGTGCCGTACCGAATCAAAGTAATTCAATCTGTTCCGACACCAGGTACACTAGTCTAACCGATCAACAGACACTAACACCAAAGTCAGACAAAAGGGAGACTACGGGAGAGAGTCCCGGATGGTAGAATGAACCTAAAGAGAATGGAACCTGCACCCCATAGAGAAGTGCCGACGAGGTCGTTTCACGTCGGCGACGATGAAAATGAAAAATCATTTATTAAATCTACCTATCCTATGTCACTAAAAGGTGTTACGAGTAACTGAGTTTTATATGTTTGTTCACCTTTAATAAATAAGGGGATTAACATGTCTAAAAGACGATCGAGGTTTCCTTCTATTTTAGGTAAAACAGTCGTTTATGGTACTGACGTTTTCCACCTGACCGTGGAGAATATAGGAAGTTTATTGACAGTCTTAAGTACCTGTGGTGTCGTTACAACACCTTTCGGATAGTATTCTATGTTATAAGTGTATCGACGGTTGGTGGATATTGTTTACGGTCTGTAGTTATTGACAGGTGTAACAGTTTCCTTTCGTCGCTCCTGTTCGTGGTCACTATGACGTTGGTTGCAACATTATCGATTGGTTGTCCTGTTATAATTAAGTACTAGTGTCGTCGGAAACTTCGATCGGTCTCTACCTTTTTGGTTTTGTTGTTGTTGTTTTTTGGGTGTTGTTATCTTACTTAAGTTAGTCTGATAGGTCCGACCAATTCCGGGTACCTCATTAGTCTCCGGTCGGTTTTGGGGTTTAATGGGTACGTCCGAGAATCCTCTTCTCCTTAACTCCTTCGACACCAAGTTTCCACCACGAAAAAACAGACGATGTCTAAAAGTGTCCGAGAAAAAAGTAGGTGACCCCCACCCTTTTTTCTGGGAACCGTAGGAAAGAGGACCATTTCTCTGTTAATCTTCTAGGACGATCTCTAAACTCCTTGAACTCTCAAAGGATAGGGGTTAGGGGAGTTAATGTAAACTTTTCTAACTCTGGGTCTCTTCGATTGATTAACGAGTTTCAGTATGACGGTCAAGAACCCTTACAGACTCTGATCTTCTATCTAAACGATATGATCTAAGACATGTAATCAGAAAGGTCCGAAGGACAGATGAGAGGAAACTAAAACATTCTCGTTCTTAGGAAAAGAGGAACAATAAAATCGACCGTCGGCTTCTTACACTCTTCTTGACTTCTACCCTTACCGTTTTATTATCTTTAGGGTCTGCTTCGTTACATAACAGTAAGAAGACCCTGAATAAAAATGTCACTCACGAGAACAGTGAGTCATTTGGATCTAAGGCACTGAAGTGTTTACATATCGAATGTAAAAGATGTGATAAAGGTTCCAGGTCTCAGGCGTAACCAAAACACAATTGTACGAATTAAGGTCCGTTTGTGGCTTTCAAAGTCTTTCATAGGAGTCTAGATCCTTTTGTATTCAGTAAATTTCCTGAACAACTATGAACGACAACAACAATTCAGTGATTGAACACAGAATGAGAAAACACTACTGTACCTGACATCGGACGGTCCGAGGTGACCCGTACCCTAAAGGGTCCGTTCGTATGACCTCACCCAACAGTAAAGGAAGAGGTCCCATAGAAGGGATGGGTCCCTAGTTTGGGTGTAGAGGACTTAACCGTCCACCTAAGAAATGGTGAGTGATTCGGTGGTCTCTTCGGACAAATATAAATCTGACGCAATTTCATATCTTTAGAGGAGAAACACAAAGGTGGTTTGGAATCATCGTAGAACAAGGGTCTCTCCAATCCAAACATCTTACGAGTGAATGACGATTTTTGCTTGAACAAAATATTTGTTGTCAAATAAGAATGTTTGTGACCAAAACACCCGTCGACACCTTAACACGATCTTTCGAGACCTAAAACACAATGTTCTTGACTCTCTAAAATTCTGAGACTAACCGATGAATAATCGTTTATGACACGTGGTTTCTATCGATCTAATTCTAATTTACCTTTTTGTATACATGTGCGTAACATATTTGATATCACGTAACATGTTTACATTCTCAAATAATAAAACGAGTGTCAGATTATCCATAAACTTAAATGATATAACTTTATTAAATATAAATATATTTTATAAAAGATATACTAACTATCTCTAATACAGGTCTAACCTCTACAAATAACTATTCGAAGGATAAATTAAAAACACTGGATAAATAAAATTATTCTGTCAAATGAAATATCGACTGAACTTTAAACGGAGTTTTATAAGTTAACTGTCACTGATGTCGATAGTCTGGGTGACAAATACCACGTTTTTAGTTTGACTTGCAAATATTTTTAAAGGTGTCTTCTAAGGTCGATTACTTTCGTGGTAAACACCACATGATTTTGTACGCGTGTGTATCCATAACGGGGTAAATAGTCTGTACTCTCGATTAATAGAGTATGTGGTGATATAGAGAAGGTGAGAGACGTAAAGTTAAGGGTTATAATTGTGTATCCACCAGTTCGACTGGTAGCTTATCGGACGTACTCGTACTTACGTAATTTATTAAATTACAACCTTCTCAAATAATTTGACGGTGTAAGATTAGTCGTACGCATGGACGGAAGTAATTAAAACGTGACCAGGTACCACACAGAGGTGTCGGTTGTGCCTCTCGTGATTACAATTATCCCCGAGAATTGTTTGTCCTGGTCAATTAGTTCCTTTTAAATGATAATTGGTGTACTGGTACGTATGACGTCAGATTAATGTTAGACTAAATTGGGAGTGGGACGGTGTGGGTAAATTTGTAGAAAGTATAATAAACAGTTACTTTGACGTCTTTTATTCCGTAGTAATAAAGTAATCTCATTCTCTCTGTAAACGTAAGTGTGTATTACCACTTCTACTCTCCAAAAGACTAACGGTGTCAAGGTACAACTTCGATAAGTCAAAACAATTTCTAGTGATACTTCTCTCAGGACCAGGACCGAGGATTTATAAAAATTAAGAGACTTTTATTAACTAATGTTTCTCTCTCAAAGAGACTTTCTTGTAGGTATCAGACTTGACCAAGTCCTCTTTATCTCCTAAACCGTTCAAAGTCCAATAACGATACACTTACAAAATTATATTACATCCAGTAAAACAAACTGAAATTGTTTACTTAGACTCTATAATTGTGATTCGGACTCGTATGATCTTCGGGTAGTAAATTGGTTTAAACAGATGAAGTTATGGTCACTTGACCTCTCTATGGTACTGACAGACGAAACTTCCTTATATATTTTTCCTTTTCTTTAATACCGGTCACTAAAAAAAAAAAAGCGAGCAAACAAAACAAAATGAAGAAGTGAAACAGTACCAAAGACAAAATAGGGAAACCCAGTGTGTTCAAACACACATAAATGTCAGTTAAAGACCAAATCACTAATACGGTAAAAGTCACTTCTTCATGTTGAAGACTTAGTCCCATTCTTTCTTTCGAAACTCTTAAATCTTTAGAGTCACGACTATAAATACTTTATAGTTTCTGTCTTCAATGTTGTGAAAACAGTCAAAACCGGAATACTGGGAGAACGAGGAACTTTATAATCGGGTGTGACTTCCCCGGTTCCTTTATAGGGTCGTCAACCGTTTTGAAAGTCGAACTAATGACTTTCCTGAAAATTTTATGAAAGAACTTTCTGACATGGGACAAAATCTGTAAAGAAGGTAATCCAAACTATTTCTGAGAAAGGGATATTATATAAAATAAAATCCAGTTTAATAGGACGAAACTACTATGTCCGTTAGGTTGTACCCAATCGATACTCTAGTCTACTTGACATAAAAATATACCTCATCCAAACCCGTCTTCTTTGATAAAATAAGACATAGTATCCTACCATCAAGATATAGACCTAATGCAAAAGAGAAGAACACTGAGAACCTAAACACTCACTAAAAATGTCAGCAGGAAAACTATTTCGTCGTTAATATAGATCTAAAAAAAACGATGTAATATACCACCAGAATGGACAACCTTATAGTTGTGATAGTTTACGTCTCAACTAACCTATCGTAACATAAATGTCTTCTTACCAGGTGTTCCTTGGAGGTTGATTACCAGGTGTTCCTCGGAACCTCCTTGTAAATTTCTCACCACACTATATGTTTGAAGTTACATGTGTTAAATGGTGAGTAGACGAGTGAGGATCTCTACGACATTTAGGAGGTTGCGGTTCGGGTCATAGTTCATCTGGTCCCACTCTCGACCGCCTTTTCCGACAGATACGACGTCTGGTGATCTTTCTTTATACTCCCCCTATGTGTACAGTGAGAGAAAATCCCGAGGTCAAAAAATTTTTTCCCTCTCTTTGTCATATACAAAAGAGACAATGTCAAAGATTCTTTAATATCTCATTATCGTATTAGTTTCGTTCTTTTTTTAAACTTAAATCGGTTCTTCTTTCATAAAAGGGTGAACTTACCACGTCACAAAGGTCTTTACCAAGTGTTTGACATATTTATTGCAACAAACTATAAAATATACATCCTATGGAACCGAAACAAAGGGAATACACAACAGTAAAACTATAAAACTACTTCAAAACAGACACATATACCAACAGATTCCTTCGACACTCCAAATCACCCTTTTGCAAGTTCCCAACCCTCGAAACGTAACACAGAGATCGAGACGAGCCAAGGGAGTAAACATTTCTCCCTCACAATCTAATCGATTAAAGATTCCTACAAACTTGTACAACTAAAATTCATATACCCCATTATCTTAGATTCTCTGTTATATCCAGTATCCCAAGGGAAGTTTCAAAGTCCTTGAAACTTTCAAGGACTTTGACAGGTATGGACCCGTCAGTCCCCCTACAATTTACTACTGAAAGGAAGGAAAGAAAGAAAAAATTTTTAAAGTACAATTTTCTTTCCCGTGGGTTAAGGTTCAGGAAATGACATAAGGAAATAAAATGAGGAATATTTTACATGCTTAAGGTTTGACTCTCGACTATTACGGTGTCATGAGATGTACTCAGTATTTATATTAAATCAAACCTTTACGGTATACTATTGGGGTATATTTCAGAACAAGTAGTTTCCTGAGTCGGAAGTCCACTACTACAATGAAACTAATAAAGTGTGTAATAAATGTATCCCTTCTAGGTTTTCCGTGTTAGCTGTAGGTTAAATTCTTTCTTTCGAGTTTACACTAATTAAGACTTTTATACTTTCCTATCTTTACATTTTAACCGATGTGTAATTGTACGTCTCTGATATACATATGTATGCATGTGTGTGTGTATACGTGTATGCAATACTAACTTGTGCTCTCTTTTTAAGGTCACAGCACATTCACCTTCTTTATACTCGTTTTATTTATTTGTCGTAAATGACAAACAAGTCATCAAAACAGATCTAAGTGTCTTTCACATGTCGTCGGTTCTGACGTGTCGATGTTCCACGACCTGGTAAAGTAATCATTAGGGTCAGTCGACCTCGGTTCTCGGTCCTTCCCTCTCACGCCTTCCCCCTCCAGTCCACCACTCGAACTACGGTCCGAATATCGGAATCGATGGTGCGTTCCTCCCACTTAGGGTCGTCCTTTTGTGACTCTCACGGGTGAACACTCACACGTGCACGTGGACAATTCACGTACACGTCTGCACGTGTCCATGTGCTCAGTCGATTTAGTCATTAACCTCAAAAGGACCCCCTTCCGCTGGACCTTCTTACTTCCTTACGTTACCTTCTCTAGAAACTAGACGAAGTAGATGCACATAAACGACACAATCGGGTTGTACGGTGACCGTTGATAAAACTCTGTATCTATTCTTTTTCCTCTAACACACCTTTTCTTTAATTTTCCCTTTCCCGTTGGAACTTCGGGTCTTTACGTTCGATTTTGTTTTTTTGTGAAAGGCAAAGGAAATCAATAAAAAGGACATAGAAGAGAAAGAAGGAGCCATTACAGTTGAATGATACTAAAAAGAGACCCATTGTCTATTCATCAAAGTCCACCTCGGCTTTGAGTAGGAATCAAATATGAAAGAATCCCATTATCTTGTAGGTCATGGTTCATGGATCAGGTTGTTTTAACAGGTAAACGAGTCTGTAAGGACCAGGGGTTATCCTCTACTCAACATTATACTTTAAGTGAAACGTTCCCTGTTTGAAATTGTTAAATATGACGTTTTGAGGATATTTCTAGGTTGTTTGTTATAAAAGGTAACATGAACACAATGATGGTAACTTTCTTGGTTCCAGTCTCGTGTATAAGTAAACTCTACCCTCTGTTCTGACTCGTAAAACGAGTCTTTTAACCGAGGTTTTATGTGTTTCTTTCAGCGTCTTACCTAAAATTATTTACACCATAATGTATGGTTGTAATACACTATAATACGGTTGAATTAATTTACAATTTAAATCATAAGTAATTTTGAAGTGACGTAAACTTTTGTTAAACATCCAAATCTAAAAGAGTGAAACACTTTAAAAGTTGACACGTACCATTAACGACTCTCAAGTCTTGTTCAACATTTAGTTCAACCAATGATCATCGGTTTACTAAAGTTTTCGTTTAAATGTACATAAAAAAACTTTTTTTTAGTATGGTTATAATCCAATTTACACGTAGGACCCATGTAAAAATCATTCACAACTACATACTACCCCTCTCCCCTTTCTGAAGGTTTACATTTTCCCGAATTCCGGTCATTTCAGACTCCTTCTTAGACCAATTTCTCAGTTAACAAAATTTCACTGAAATATCTTCCGTGACCACAAAATTCCCTAATAAAGATCTTAACAGACTTCCACTGGTTCGACGTAGGAAATAAGAATTCGTGAGAGTTAACTTCCCGTAGGTCGATCAGAACCTATAGACGCCCCTACCGCCTACTAATATACTTTGGAAACGTCGTCCTTCCGAAAGGGACGACCGAACTATGTCGAGTACCTGTGGGTCGTGACGGACCTTGTCCAACAATTGATATTACTATGGGATCTACATCCGAGAGAAACTGAAAGATCCGAGAAGTGTACTCGAGAACATTGGAACGAGATAAAGTGTATTTCGGTATACCCGGTTTAAACAGAACATGTGTCGAGTCACACAGAACTTCCTTCTCAAAAAGGAGTTCTACAGGGACCCGAACCCTACAGACAGGGTAATTCTTCTGAAAGGGGTTTAGTTGTAATACACCAAAGAACCTCTTTGAGGAGAGTACTGTCCTCAAAAAGGAAAGATAAGCCCCAAGACAGAAGTGGGATTATTAGATCCTATTTACTTTCACAACCCATTACAAATAAATGTAGTCTGATCTTTTCTTTTTCTCTCGTTAACAGGACTCAGTGGTCTTCTCAGAGGTGGAAATAGAACTCTGTCTTCGAATTCATTCCGACCATAAAAAAAATTACGAACGAAACTCGTTCGTGTACTAACCAAAATAGTATTGACCGGAAGTGATTCACCGTAATACACGACCCGACCTTGAAAAAAGAGTCAACCTGTCTCACCTAGTAACATTAAGTGTGATGACGAAAAGTCTTCCTATGTTGTGATAAAGAAGAAAGAGGAGAATGGGAGAAGGAAGGGGACCGAGGACAGAGGAGAGAGGTAGGAACGAAAGATGAAACTGACAGAAAACCCGTTTGAAGATTAACTTTTGATGTAGAAAGAGAGAGAATCCAGATGAAAGGAGATCTTTTCTGAGTAAGAATATTTTTAGTACTATCAAACTGTTCGACTCCCGTTAATGGATTAGTTATGGTCAGTCTTACTCTTCGGGTACTACCTACGGGGAAACCTAACTTTCTTTTCGTCGTCTCTATATAATTTAATCTGAGTAGAGTAAACCGGGTAGTGGTCTCCTAGGACTTCGTTCCATTAAACCGGAAATTTTTTGATTCTCTGGTAGACGTAGTGGGGTCATACTTCTTTCCAGATTCTGTCCCATTAATCTCTTAAAGTTGTTAACGAGCAAAAAGTTCTTTCTAAAAAAAGTTTCAGAAAACCTCGAGTTTGATCTTTAATTTCTTTTTAACATTCGGGAAAAGGAGTCAAGGATATCTGATCCACCCCTATAAGGTACTCTGTTGCACCCGTATCCTTTCTTACTTTTCTTTAGTAACGATGGGAAGTCTGTGGTATTAAGAATTGGATGGGAAAAGTTGAACCGTCCAATTATTTGTAAAATTAATATGAAAATCGAACTATGAAGAAGATTTCGGTTTGTCATTTAGAGAAATCTAACACAACAGTAACCGGTAATTGTAGTGATTGTTCCGTTATCTAGAGTCCATAAATCGGTAGTAATGAAGAGAAACCAAGTTTAGTAGTCTTAGTTGTCGTGTGAGTCTCTTCGATTACGTGTGAACTTAGATTTGTAGTGATACTTTTCCACTGGAGATGGGTTACTGTTACGTGTAAAAATTTACCAACATGTCAATGTCTTTACTTGGCACTAAATTTACAAATAAATTTAGTGTTGAATGTCATAAAAAGAGTTGATAAAGGAGAAGTAGATTAAGTTTCTAGTTACTGGGACTATTCACCATTCGTTTTCTGTGGTCCCAATTTGTAAACCCCCTAGACCGTACCGTGTGAGACGAATATCTTTAGGTCTCTTAACGAATCCTTCAACAGAAAAATAAGTCACAGGAGTTTGAAATCTACGTATTTTCACTGGATCTGTCGTATTAGGTCATACGAACCCTTCCTAGGTCAATAGACGTAAAAGCATTCACAGGGGTTCACTATGATACGACCACCAGGTGCCTGTTGTGCAATTCTTTGTCATGTAGAGTAAGAGAAAAGATAATCGGAAGACCGTAACGCCCTTCATGTGGTCCAATTCTACTACTCTTAGTTAGTGAAACACGTGTCCGATGGTACCTTTACCTGACTCCGAGTAAGTCAGATTATTGTGTCAGGTTCCGAAACTACAAGACAGTGAACGGACACTTCTTGACGGTGAAAAGGAGGAGGTCGACCGTAGAGAAACAAAAAGTCCAGTAAGACAACTTTACATAAGATAAACGTACTCACAAGATACTTTTACTACTCAAAAATAAAGTAGAAAATGGTTGTTTATACACGGAAAAGGAAAAATGTACCGTCAGTCAAAAGTCAGGGAAGGATTCATCTGCCCTTGAGGGAACGGTCCTTCTTCTATTTAAACATTTAATTAAGTAAAGTCAGTCAATATGAACTCCGGAAGTTGCGGTAGTGGAAAAGACGTAAAACGAGTGAGTTTGGTTGGTGTGACTGAGGGAGAAAGAGTTTGTCCAATCCGGGTGAGGGAGAAATCCAGTAAATAGAATCGACAAAAGAGACAAACCCTGAGAGAGGAGGGTCTACAGGTGAGATTCAGAAACGATTTTAGGTTGGAGACGGAGAGAGAGAACTAGGTAGGTGGTTCTTCTAGAGAGAAAGATATATATATAATAAAACGGGGGTATATTGAATAAAGGAATATTACATAATAACTTAAGTGAATTTTTATCACAACAATCAAAGAGAATGGGTGTCCAATATTTGAGGTGTTTCCAACCTTAAAATAAAAAATCCAACCACGTATTGTCCATTTAGTTTGACTGTGTGTTATTCACTAAGTATTTATTTATTTATCTATCTATAAACAATCCACTTTCTGATCTACAGATTCATGAATATTATCAAAGGTGAAGTGGTCATATACGTATTTTTAGACTCTTTTCGACCTTCTCCGTTGTCAATTCATCCCACATTTAGGGTATAATAAATCTAAATGGATTTAAGTACATACTAAGTCGTTGATATAAACTTATCATCCATAAGATCCCCCAGAATTTAATGAGATATCTCTACTAATTGAAGAGTCGGATGAGGAGGTCGAGAAAATTTGAGAAATGCTACTTATAACTAATGACGATAGTCCTTCTGTCTTATGAATCTCTTTTATCTCTTTGACATCCCTTTTTCAACTTACGTACCCTCGACATTAATCGTAATAGGTTTACCATAATTTTATAATAATTCCTGAACTACGATAGAACCGTAAAACATATGTATGGACAACCTTCAATAAACGGTCTAAATACCCTTATCGACGGAACCACCTCTTAAATACTGTGTCCTACGATACGAAGTGTTTGTAATAGATGGTTGAAAAAGTTCTCAGGATCATTCATACCACAATGTTAAGTGACCGAACGTTTGACGTCCCTTAGGTTGAGTTTGACAAAATTTGTTTTGTCTCAAATATCAGAAAGTATAAATAAGTACATAGATCTTTCTGTTCTACCTTAAGGACTACCGAGTCACCATTTTCTTAGACGGACGTACTCCCTCTGTACCCAAGTTAGGAACCCACCTCTTCTAAGAGACCTCTTCTTTTGTCATTGGGTGAGGTCATAGGTACTTATCTCCTAGGACCGTCAGGTACCTCAACGTTCTCAGCTAGTACTGAATCTCTGATTGAGTGGTGGTCTTTCAGTTCTCTTTTTTTTTCTATAACGATAGTTAATGAACTTGTAAATTTTATTGTATTCGTTTCATTTTTATCTTAAAATCGGTAGAATTGAAAAATTTTAGTGTGTTCGTCTCGTTAATAAATTTAAATATAAATCTATGAAGATACGGGGTTGGTCATTACGACTTCTTCGACTTCAACTTGTCAAGAGACTTCTGGATGTTCTGGAAGATCTTGATTGTGGGGGTTTTCTACAGGAAAAGTAATGTTCCCTGATCTTACGTTTTCATCCTTCAGTTCTTTATGAACCTCATTGTCCGTTTAAACCGGAACCTCATGTCTTACTTCGTCCCGTTTCCGATTATCTCAAAACGGTTCCCTAATGTGACCAGTATCGTTTGTGGGAGAAGTTTGTTGTGTTCTCTTCTGAGATGTGTACCTGTAGTGGTCTACCGGTTATGGTTTTAGTTTAACTAATATAAGAAAAGTCGGTTTCTACCTCTTCGAGATATGTCAGTCGTGTTTGTTCTGGTCCTCGACTGACACCGAGTCTGGTACTTGTGGAATAACGGTTTAAGTCTGAATTTAACTTCTTTCATCCCTTTTGGTGATCTGGTAACTCCATACTGGATTTAATTTAGAGAATGTTAATATGTCACTTTCTTTTACTTTCCCTTCAGTGAGTCAGTACAGACTGAGAAACTCTGGTGTACTTCACATCGGATGGTCCGAGGAGGAGGGTACCCTAAAAGGTCCGTTCTTATAACCTCACCCAACGGTAAAGGAAGAGGTTCTCTAGGAGGGTTGGGTCCCAAACTTGGGTCCAGAGGGTGTGACATCCGTCTGTGAAATGGTAGATTCGGTGGTCCCTTCAGACGTTTAAGGTGTTAATATGTCATCTTCACTGTTTATCTAAGTTCCCTAATCTAGACTATCTGTCTTACTGACTTCTTGATACCGGTCCCCAAACACTGTAACATGTCCTCCGTCGTTAGTTCTGGTAGGGGTTCTTTTTGTTTACGTCTTTCCGTTTACCAACAAACTCCTCCGGAATGTTTATCGACTCTTTTCTTTTCTACACTTTCCGTTTCCTCTTTTTCATTCTATATGGGTAAACTTGTACCTCAAGGTTTCTTACCGTTCCTCTCTATTCTTTCGGAAGTGTCACTAGTCACGTTTCTTTATTCTCTTTTTGTTATCTTACCCTTTCTGATCCCTAGAGAAGTTCTTTTAGTCTCTATGGTTTCCTTGTAAAGTACATTTCTATCCGTGTTATTTCCTGTCTTGACCATACCTGGATTGTCTTCGTCTACTATAATTCTTTTCCACCGTTCTTATATATCTTCTTGATATGTTTTTTTTTTTTTTTTTTTTTAGAAGGACTGTAGTAAAAAAGGTTACAGAAAACACTCAGGAAACCAAGACTTAAGTAATAAGTCTCCTTTCCTCTCACTTTGTTTTGTAGTCAAGCTTCCAGACCCCGTACTCATCGAACTTTTCGTATAAATTGTAACACTATGTCTAAATAAGATCTTTTAAATTTCTCTATGAAACTACTATGTTTGGCATCCTTCATTTCCTACTGTTCACGAGTAGACATCCCTGTGTACGTACTATCTGTAGACTCACGGTCGTTGAGTGGTCGTGGTTCTGTAAAATAAGGTGATTAAGGTGTCTCCCTCTATTATGGAGTTAATTCTTATTACAAAATTATAAGTAACGAAGTAACTGAGTTGTTTATAAGAACCGTAACAGAGACACAACCCATCGTAAGTTCCATAAAGGGAATAGATTTGAAACATTACTCCTCTGGAAGTCCAACAACCCCACTTCCAGAAAGGGTCTTGTCTAAAAAAGTATTCTTAGAACTTG
Source organism: Capra ibex (assembly GCA_006410555.1). Classification (NCBI taxonomy): domain Eukaryota; kingdom Metazoa; phylum Chordata; class Mammalia; order Artiodactyla; family Bovidae; genus Capra; species Capra ibex. The sequence continues at coordinate 42,161,953 of SJYO01007492.1, read as the reverse complement.
GATATCACTATGTAAGTACGAATAACTTTTCTCCCTATACGAAAATTTCTATGTAAAAATATTTAATGTAAATATATTTATATNACGAAAACTTGACACCACAATCTCTTCTGAGAACTCTCAGGGAACCTGTCGTTCCTCTAGGTTGGTCAGGTAGGATTTCCTTTAGTCAGGACTGATAAGTAACCTTCGTGACTACGATTTCGACTTCGAGGTTACGAAACTGATGGACTACCCTTCCTTGACTGAGTAAACTCTTCTGGGACTATAACCCTTTCTAACTTCCGTCCTCCTCTTCCCTTACTGTCTCCTACTCTACTAACCTACCGTAGTGGCTGAGTTACCTGTACTCGAACTCATTTGAGATCCTCAACGACTATCTGTCCCTCCGGACCGTACGACGTCAGTATCCTAGGGTTTCTCAGACTGTACTGACTCACTGACTTGAATCTATGAAGTTAATTAAAGAATCGGAACGGATAGAATTACGGAGAGTTTTTAGTGAAACCTGTCACTGACGTCGGTCCTTTAATTTTCTGCGGACAAGGACCCTTCTTTTCGTTACTATTTGGATCTGTCACATAATTTTTCGTCTCTATAGTGAAACGGTTGTTTATAGACATACCAGTTTCGATACCAAAAAGGTGATTAGCACACGTCTACAATCTCAACCTGGTATTTATTCCGACTCATAACTTCTTCACAACGAAAACTTGACACCGTAACCTTTTCTGAGAACTCTTAGGGAACCTGTCGTTCCACTAGTTTGATCAGTTAGGATTTCCTTTAGTAAGGACTTATAAGTTACCTTCCTGACTACACTTAGACTTCGAGGTTATGAAACCGGTAGACTACGATTCTCGATTGAGTAACCTTTTCTGGGACTACGACCCTTTCTAACCCACGTTCTCCTCTTCCCCTACTGTCTCCTACTCTACCAACCTACCGTAGTGACTGAGTTACCTGTCCTCAGACTCGTTTTAGGTCCTCTATCACTTCCTGTCACTTCGGACTACACGACATCAGGTACCCTAACGTTTCTCAGTCTACACTAAATCACTGACTTGTTGTCCTTTGGAATTGTGGTACAATATCGGTACCCCACCCATTAAAACACACAGTCAAACAGAATCGGAGTCCAACTGAACTAGTTTGGAGTAAGACCTACACAGATATTGTCACAAGTCCTACTTGACTTGTAAACTTGACCATCTGACAAATTTCACTAACGGGAGGATCACACTCACCTGGAGTAGGTTGGACTACCTTCGAACTCTAAGGTAGAGAGACGGACAAAAATTCGACCTTGTAAGTAGAAGACGGTAACCTGATCTTCATGTGGTAATCGCCTTGAAGAGTCGGAAGTATTAGTGTACTGATAGAGACAGACAGACAGAGAGAGAGAGACATATATATGTATGTTTGGTAACATAAGAAAGTCAATGGTACCACTTAGGATTATGTTCTACAAGAAAAGTCTTCTTATATAAAAAAAGTTATACTAGAGAAATAAAAACGATAGTATTTAAGGAACGTTACGAGAAACTTTAACACCAGATTCCAATTATTTGAACTTTAGAAACTGTAGGAGTTAATTAAAAAGACAATAAGATATTATAAAACTTTACTCTTTTTACAAAAGAGATATTTACAATTCCATAGTCCATTGAAGTCTAGAATAAGACGTTTTATTTCTTAGAAGAGTTTAAATGAAGAAAATATACCTTTATACATTCATCAAGTCCTGTTTATAAAAGTGTTAATGATATAAAAACAGAGAGAAGAAATTGTTTATGAAAACGTTACAAACTGTTGATGTTTATTCAAAAAGATAAGTACTAAAAACTTACAAAACGGTCGATATCTACGACATTTTAGCGTTTTCAAGAGTTAAAGTAGGTTAAAGTCATATATTGTGTCTAAATAAATTAATTATTATCCTTTAGATAACATCCTAAGAAGGGTGTTTGTCGATAAGGGTTCGTGTCAATATTTTAAAATAGTATATTGTAGAGTGTTAATTTGTTTAAAATAGTAAAATAAACAGGAAATACAAGTGTTGATGTTAAATAATTTTTAAGTTTTCCAATAACTATAAGATAATCACATCATTAAACTAATTTATAAAAGTTGACGAAAACGTGTTTTGTGTTGATTTTAAACCCTAGTAAATATTTTTGTATATAAAAACTTTGTTCTTCAAACGAAATTTTTCGTCAAGAAGTTTTCACGTTTGTAAAGATTTTGGGTAAACTATATCTATTACTTCTCTGTTTCGAACATAAAGGTATGTATTCAAGACAAAAAAAATTTAAGTTGTAGTCACAACAGTTTAAAACAACAAATCAATGAGACACACACATACACACACACACGTGTACGTGTGTGTTGATGTCGAAGATAAAAGGAACCACCAGATAGAGTTTAATAAACTTGTACTAATGTTTAATACACATGTAGTTTTAGTTAGGGATCATATATAGACGAAGTAGTCAAGTCAAGTCAAGTCAGCGAGTCAGCACAGGCTGAGAAACGCTGGGGTACTTAGTGTCGTTCGGTCCGGAGGGACAGGTAGTGGTAGAGGGTCTCAAGTGAGTCTGAGTGCAGGTGACTCAGGCACTACGGAAGGTCGGTAGAGTAGGACCCAGTAGGGGAAGAGGAGGACGGGGGTTAGAGAGAAATTTTTTAACACCACATCAACTAAATATTACAACACAGTTGTAGAAGACACTCGTTTCACTCAGTCAAAATGTGTATATAAAACCGGTCGTCACGTCCTCTGGGACCAAGCTAAGGACCCAGTCCTTCTAGGGGACCTCTTCCCTATCCGATGGGTGAGGTTATAAGAACCCGAAGGGAATATCGAGTCGACCATTTCTTAGACGGACGTTATGTCCTCTGGACCAAGCTAAGGATCCAACCCTTCTAGGAGACTTCTTCCTTTTCCGATGGGTGAGGTCTCAAGACCGGACCTCTTAAGGTACCTGATGTCAGGCACCCTAGCCGTTTCTAGTCTGTGCTGACTCACTGAGAATGAAGTGAAAGTGTAAGAAAAATTTTATAAGAAAAGATAATAACAAATAGGGTCCTCTAACTTATATCAAGGGACACGATATGTCATTCTGGAACAACAAATAGGTAAGATTTACATTATCAAACGTAGATGGTTGAGGTTTAAGGGTCAGGTAGAGAGAGGAAGGGAGGGAGGAGGAACTGTTGGTGTTTAGACTAGAGATACAGATACATACAGACACTCAGATAAAGACAAAACATCTATCCAAGTAAACACGGTATCAAATGTAAGGTATATATTCATTATAATATACCATAAACAGAAAAAGACTGAATTGAAGTGAATTATACTATTAAAGATTAACGTAGGTACAACGACGTATACCGTAATGAAGAGTAAAAATACCGACCTATCATAAGGAAACATATATACGTGGTGTAGAAGAAATAGGCACAGACAGGTACCTGTAAATCCAACAAAGGTACGTAACCGATAACACTTATCACGACGAACTTGTATTCTCACGTTCATCAAAAACTTAATAACAAAATAGACCAATACACGGGTCCTCCCCCTAACGACCTATTATACCATTAAGACAAAAAGGTATATGGAGTTAAATCACTCTTGAGACAAAAATGGTATGATTACATAAAAATTTTAAAATATAAAAACAATAATTTGTTTCGTTAACACTGAAGTTCTAAAATGAAAATTTAGATAAAGTGTTATCGTAAGTTGTTGCCGTTATAAAATAGAAATTGCAATAATTGAAGGTTTCGGAATGAATCTAAATTGCATACCATGCTTTTTAAAATTGGTCGTAATTTTAATTGAATAAAAGAAAGACTTCGTAGATTACTAAGACGATCCTTTGACCATAATGAAAAAGACGATTACTTGAGTTGTACGGTTGTCGATAACGAAGTGAAAAATAAGTAAGTTTTATTTTACATTCAACTTTTATTTTTGTTAATTACATTTTGATATTAGGAAACTAGATTTACTTTTCAGAACGGAGAATCTCACTAAACATTTTGGATGTAAGACATCGACGTAGTCAATTTAATAGAAAAAAAGTCGGGTCTAAAACTTTGTTAGTGATTGAAAACTTTATCTATGACTACAATGTAGTCCTCTAAAAATAGAAGGTCAAAAGTACAACCATTATATTAAATACCGAAGGTCTTATTTGTCATTTGTAACTATTCGTAATACTCTTTTAATTCGTAATTTCAGTGGTTCTCTTTATTTGTTTATCGTAAAAATGAAATAAATTGTATGTAAAACTCGAGTAACGATAATTTTACAACGTAAAGTTTTTAACTATTTGAAACGGTTTTTAATTTATCAACATACAGTCATATTTCGTTATCGTTTTAGAGATATGATTCCGATAAATCGTATATGTTATATACAAGATATTTTCTTGATAAATCAGAATAAAGTACGTATATAAAGTACATATGTATTTGGTACAAAGGGAGTCAAGAGTGACTAGGAACTAACCGTTGGACCATGAAAATACGTGGAGTGTCCTACCTCGACCCCGAGGACATGTGGTTACTGACCGTCTCATCCAACGTAGTATACAAGGGAGGTCATGGTGGACTCTGGTCTCTCTTCATCTATCAGGGGACGATACATGAATGTCCTGGACATGTACGAGGGAACTTTACCTTCGGAGTTAATATGACGTAGACCTTTATTTATATCGTCTTACAAGAACCAGTAGAAAGTAGAGAGTGGTGTACAATTTCACTTTTGACCTAAGTGATGTGTACAATGAGTGTGTTATACCTTATCTGGTACGGTTCTTGACCCTAAATAATGTCTTACCTTCGGATGGTTTGGATAAGGTTAAATAGAATTCTTTGACGGTAATCCCTGAGTATTATATTTTGGTTTATTTTATAGTGTGGTCGACTGTAATTAACATGGGGACCTATTTTGTCTTAAAGAACAGTGGGATCCGTGTCCTTATCGTTCATGTTTAAATCCTTTACGGATTCATTCAAAGTCACCACACTAATCAGTAGATCTCGGTCTGTAGGACCTTACACTTCAGTTCACCCGGAATCTTTCGTAATGATGCTTGTTTCAATCACCTCCACTACCTTAAGGTCAACTCGATAAAGTTTAGGACTTTTTACTACGACACTTTCATGACGAGAGTTATACGGTCGTTTAAACCTTTTGAGTCGTCACCGGTGTCCTGACCTTTTCCAGTCAAAAGTAAGGTTAGGGTTTCTTTCCGTTACGGTTTCTTACGAGTTTGATGGCGTGTTAACGTGAGTAGAGTGTACGATCATTTCATTACGAGTTTTAAGAGGTTCGGTCCGAAGTCGTTATGCACTTGACACTTGAAGGACTACAAGTTCGACCAAAATCTTTTCCGTCTCCTTGATCTCTAGTTTAACGGTTGTAGGCGACCTAGTGCCTTTTCCGTTCTCTCAAGGTCTTTTTGTAGATAAAGACGAAATAACTGATACGGTTTCGGAAACTGACACACCTAGTGTTCTTTGACACCTTTTAAGACTTTCTCTACCCTTATGGTCTGGTGGACTGGACGGAGAACTCTTTATACATACGTTCAGTTCTTCGTTGTCAATCTTGACCTGTACCTTGTTGTCTGACCAAAGTTTATCCTTTTCCTCATGTAGTTCCGACATATAACAGTGGGACGAATAAATTGAATACACGTTTCTTGTAGTACTATTTGCGACCTAACCTTCTTTGTGTTCGACCTTAGTTCTAACGGCCCTCTTTGTAGTTATTGGAGTCTATACGTCTACTGTACTGGGAATACCTTCTTTCACTTCTCCTTGATTTGTCGGAGAACTACTTTCACCCTCTCACTTTTTTAACCGAATTTCGAGTTGTAAGTCTTTTGCTTCTAGTACCGTAGACCAGGGTAGTGAAGTACCCTTTGTCTACCCCTTTGTCACCTTTGTCACAGTCTGAAAAACCCGAGGTTTTAGGGACGTCTACCACTAACGTCGGTACTTTAATTTTCTGTGAATGAGGAACCTTCTTTTCAATACTGGTTAGATCTATCATATAAGTTTTCGTCTCTGTAATGAAACGGCTGATTCCAGGTAGATCAGTTCCGATACCAAAAAGGTCACCAGTACATACCTGCATTCTCAACCTGACCCTTCTTCCGACTCACGGTTTCTTAACTACGAAAACTTGACACCACAACCTCTTCTGAGAACTCTCAGGGAACCTGACGTTCCTCTAGGTTGGTCAGGTAAGACTTCCTCTAGTCGGGACCCTAAAGAAACCTTCCTTACTACGATTTCGACTTTGAGGTCAAGAGACCGGTGGAGTACACTTCTCAACTGAGTAACCGTTTCTGAGACTACGACCCTCCCTAACCCCCGTCCTCCTCTTCCCCTGCTGGCTCCTACTCTACCGACCTACCGTAGTGACTGAGCTACCTACGTTCAGACTCACTTGAGGCCCTCTACCACTACCTGTCTCTCCGGACCGCACCACGCTAAGTACCCCAGCGTTTCTCAGTCTGTACTGACTCACTGACTTGACTTGACTTCATTCCAAGTCATCCACACTCCTTCTTTCTGTTACTCTCTCATTGTCTTTTGATAAATCTGAGTTAAGTATTTCTCGGAACGTACGGTACCTTTATAAAGTTCAAAATAAAATGTATTAACTTATTCCGAAACTTTCTGTAACTAGACTAATTACAAATTTTCTAGTAACGCAACGACACGCCTCTCGTCTGATACATCCAACACTTACTTCTTCCCTTTCTGACAATCCTGTGGTAACGATAACAGTTCGTTTTCCACTACCACAAATTCTGACCTTACTTTACATACCTATGCCACTCTTTACCAGTTAAGCCCCTTTATAAAATTTGTATATAGACTACCTTCTACGACTACTTAACTTACACACCTCATTCTCTTTCTATGTTCAGTTCCAAAATGATAGTCGGAGACCTCCTTACAATCACGGGACATGTCTCTACTCTTTCTAATACTCTTCTCGTCGAGTTTTTCCCTTGATCCTCACGAGACACAAACATTTCCAATTCAGACTGTATTGACGATTCGTAGGTATACTTTCAACCTCTCCTATAAACCTGTATGTGTGACACCTGACCAACCCGCATTCTTCATATTTATCCTTAATACTCATATCTCCACTATAATTGTTGGTACCCTACTATCCTAACGAGTCTCTCACCCATATCTATTTCTTCTCTTAACGACTGACTCTGGAACTCGTGACATCATTAATAAAGAAGTAGTCCACATGTTGTAGGTATTCGTCATAAAAGACATTAATTATACAATAGTATAAAGTCTTAATCGTATACGAAGAACCTTATTCGTGTGTGTATATACGTGTTGTTTTGAACGAAATAAAGTGTATAATAAAAAATTTTCAATGTAACGTAGTTTACTTGGTTATTCCCCACAATCCCATGAAACCAAGAAGAAATTAATGGAAGATTTCATTCAGTGTAAGAAGCCACGAGAGATGTCGTGAACCATAACATAACGTTGGAGTATTTTCATTATCTTATTTATTTTATCATGGAGAGTAAAATGAAGTAAATGAATAATCTTTTTATGTATCTATTTGTAATATTTTAAGTATTAAGACTTACCGATTGTACTACTCTTTTACCTGGATCTCTACACTGAAATAGTGTTTTCTGCATAAAAGATAGATATCAGTATTCTGGTTAAATTAGTTTTATACTGAAAGACATATGTGTGGTTAGTCGTTAACGAAACACACTTTACCTAAGACCATTAAATAATTCGTAAGTTATTGTCTCATAACTACTACGTTCTCTTGTTCATTCTCTGTTTTACGGTTTCTCTGGTCATTTAGTTTCTCTCTCTTTTAAAAAGGTCAGTAACTGACATCTCTCTCTGTATAAATCTTTATTATGTTCTACTTCTTGAACCTTTACTTCCTACCTTTTGCCTTTATGGTTTACACTACAACCGAATACCTTCATCACCGGTTGGTGTTTCTAAGACTTAACCTTGAGAGTACAGTACCAAATATCGTTTTATTGAATTTAACGCAGAGTAACCGAACCTTCTAAACTCCTCGTAGAAACTAGACCCTCGTCCTTTCGTCGACCGTATTGGAAGACTTTAAAACATGGTAGTTGTACAAGTCACGATCTGGTTTCGTTTTATCTCTTATCCGGTTTATCTTCTCAAAAGAATTTTAGATAGGGTGTTACCACATCTACTATTATGATCATTATTTATCTCGTGTAATTTTAAATGTTTCTTGAAAATTGTTTACTAGAGTAAATTAATGACATTGTTTAGTTACTCATCCGTCCAATACGGTTTAATAGAAGTTATACAGGTTAATCGTTTACTCCTTTTACTCTAAAACCTCTCCTAAATATTAATGGTCACCAGTGTGTTAAATACTTTCTAAGTGTTCAACAGGAGACCAGACAGACCCAATTCTTTGACGTGCAACTACGGTATATCCCACCCTTCTCTCTAGTATCGGGATCCACAAACGTTGACGACCACTATACATGGACTGTGATATAGGACTCGTAAACCTGTGTCAGTGAAACCTGTGTCATTCGGAAACGGTTTACAAGAATTCTCCCTCCCGGGACTTATCGTCTGGATCTAAAAGAAATTTCAAAGTAAACTTAACAGGTCTCACTTAGGTGTAACGTAAAATAACTACTTATAATAATTGATAGAGTTCGTTTTAGAAAGAAGTTTTAGTCAATGTACATAAACCTTTTTATTTACCAGATTGATTGTTTTGAGATCAGTGTTTGGTACTCTTCGTACGGACTTGAAACTTGCTGGAATTGTTCTAGTACAGAAGACACAGTATAAGTCTTGTGTAATGGTTCTTATTTTTGAAACCTGTGTACCAGAAGTAACAGAAAAAATATGAGGGTCCCCTCAATCAAAAGGAAACTTTTAAGGACAAGTCAAGTCAAGTCAACGAGTCAGTACAGGCTGAGAAATACTGTGGTACCTGACGTCGTGCGGTCCGAAGGGACAGGTATTGATTGAGGACCTCAGGTGGGTTTGGGTACAGGTGACTCAGCCACTACGGTAAGTTGGTAGAGTAGGAGACAACAGGGGAAGAGGAGGACGAAAGTTAGAAAGGGTCGTAGTCCCAGAAAAGGTCACTCAGTCAAGAAGCGTAATCCACCGGTTTTATAACCTCAAAGTCGAAGTCGTAGTCAGGAAGGTTACTTATAAGTCCTGACTAAAGGAAATCCTACCTGACCAACTTAGAGGAACGACAGGTTCCCTGAGAGTTGTCAGAAGAGGTTGTGGTGTCAAGTTTTGGTAGTTAAGAAGGCACGAGTCGAAAGAAATATCAGATTGAGAGTGTAGGTATGTACTGGTGACCTTTTTGGTATCAAAACTAATCTGTCTGAAAACAACCGTTTCATTATAGAGACTAAAAATTATACAACAGATCCAAACAGTATTGAAAGGAAGGTTCCTCGTTCGTAGAGAATTAAAGTACCGAAGTCAGTGGTAGACGTCACTAAAACCTCGGGAGGTTTTTATTTCAGACAGTGACAAAGGTAACAAAGGGACAGATAAACGGTACTTCACAACCCTGGTCTAAGGATATGAGTAGTTAATAAAGAAGATGAATTTTCTCAAGAGGAAAGTAAGAGTAACGTAGTCTTGCCCCGTAATATAGTCAAACATGAAGTGTATCCTTAATTTTAGTCCGTTGTCTTGTTTTTGGTATCCGTTAGAAGAGGACCTCTTTGCTGTGTTTTGACTTAGTGTTAATACTCGGGAAAATAATGAATAAACTCTCTATAAGAGAACTCATTAGACGACTCTTCTTTGTTATATCGTTCCAACATTACTATTAGTTCAAGTAGGTGGTACTTGACGATACATTTAAGATTTATTATGTGAAAATACAGGTAAAGAACTAAATAGTTGAAATCTAACATAGACAAATATGGTTTGATATTTTACAATCATAAAACTGTGTCAAAATAGAGACAAAATGATCAATTTGATAAATATGAAGGTCGTCAATGTAAATATTGAATTATTACATATATCCGGAGACTTACGTACGTACGATTCAGCGAAGTCAACACAGACTGAGAAACTCTGGGGTACCTGATATCGGACGGTCCGAGGAGACAGGTACCCTAAGAGATCCGTTCTTATGACCTCCCCCAAGGTAAAGGATAAGGTCCCCGATAAGGACTGGGTCCCTAACTCGGACGTAGAGGACTTAGAGGACGTAACCGTCCACCCAAGAAATGGTGACAACGGTTAACCCGGAGATGAATAAGAAATAAATAGTTAAATCTCTCATAGTTAACTGAGGAGTAATCTATTTGTCCTATTAATCACTTGGATCGAAAAAGGTAGGTAAAAGGAGGAGGAGAAGGAGATGTGAAATTGAGAACAATTGGTACGATAACAACACCGACAATAAGACAGTAATTCAACACAGACTGAGAAACGTTGGGGTACCTGACGTCGTGCGGTCCGAAGAAACAGGAGGTGACAGAGGGTCTCAAATGAGTTTAAGTGCAGGTGACTTAGTCATTACCATAGACAGAGTAGGAGACGACGGGAGAAGAGGAAAACGGAAGTTAGAAAGGGTCGTAGTTTCAGTAAAGGTTACTCAGTCGAGTAACCTTTGGTGTTATTAGTATTATAATGTAAATGTGTTAAACATTAATATTAACAGGCGACACGAAACAGACATTCAAATAGGATATTTAATTTTTATTTATGTATATATTATAGTAACATTATGTATATACTAAGAAGAGTCTAGATTCACTTCGGTAACCTAGGTGTTTCTTTTAATACAAATAGACACAGTGAATTGAAGATGGGGAACTTCCTCTTATAGATAAGATTCGTAGTTATCGTCCACCTAAGAATGTAGAATCAGTACGTGGAATATCACACAAACGATAACCGTGACACTGAAACGTAGACAAAATAGGATATTGACGAATTACGGAGATAAAAAAAGTAACTCTTTCCCTTTTCTGTGTACTAAAATAAACTAGTTAGAAACTTAGTACAGTAAACATTATCTTAACAGAACGAATAATTTTTGAAAAGGTATATCGTGAGAGTGATTAAAACGGGTATCGACTAATTCAACCGATATATTGACAGAAGAGAAAAACGAGAGAATATAACCATAATGACACGAAGTCAATATAAAAAGTCCTAAAGACAAAACAAAACGACCCTATGTAGGAGGTCAAACACACTCTAAAGGTTATCCTAACTATTCAATGAACGATCGAAAATGAGGATTAATTTTTCTTACTACAGTTAGACCAAAAACTAGGAAACATTTATTAGATATAAAAGGGGGACCCTGATTCCTAAAGAGTAACGAGAATTCAAGACTTTAAAGTAATTTTACGTAGATTCAGAAACAAAGTTAAACGGATCAGTTAATATAGAAATCGGGTCTATTTAGAGGAAGATATTAAATAAACTAATATAGAGGGTAGACACCTTTCTTTTATTATAAAAAGAGTCTTTGAAATTAATCAATAAAACCAGATAAGAACTAACTGGAAAGGACAGAAAATATAACCGAGTACCAAAGATCAGAGTAATGAATCAAGACCATCCAAAAAAAGTTAATACAGAAGGTTTAGTGGGTTTAAGTAAAAGTTGGTACGAGTAAGTACTAACTTAAAAAGATGACTCAAAAAATTAAAGTTTTTAGAATAAATTGATTTTTTAGATTGAAGGACTAAAGAAGAGAAAATCTCACCAGATGTATATGAGTCCCTATATATGAGTCCCTATAGAACTTATAGAGGGTTCTATACTTAATCGAAAAGAAAATCCTAGAGAAGACATCGAATTTGATCAAGATTAAGGGATCCCAATAGACAATATAAGCAAATGAAAACTGTTAGGAGAAATTACGATAACCAATGCATCGACAATAATTGTACTCATTTACTCCTGGCACATGAATCGTATTTAACACCGTTCTAATAATAACAGTGAGGACATGAACTAAATGGTTTCCTGAGAAGGGGAAGGACCACTCAGACTGTCCCCCGACACGACCATCGTTAGTCAAAAGGGACACCTCACAAACCCGTCCTTTGTCCGGCCGTGTAAGTCATGAAGGTTGGTAAGGTAACTTTCCCTCTTAAATGAGACCCCAGTCTCATTTCACGAAAGAATTAAAGTAAGAACACGGTCCGACCTCGACAGAAAATTGGGTCGGAGTTTGAGGTGGAGACGAAACCTGATAACGTACCCAGTTCTTAATAGGGGTCGAGTCCAGAAAGAAATTAGGGTAAAAGGGTTATTTCTGGGAGACTCCGTTTAAATTGTGAAACAAACCTTTATCAAAGGATTCATAAGTTAATTCTATCCCCGTCCACAATGAGAGAAGGACATATCTTCCACCTCCCTAGTTATCGGGGTCGACAAAATATCTGTAAGGAAATAAATTAACAGGACTTACTACGTGGTTTCGGGTAAAGACTAATAGAAAGGACGGTTGAGGTCTTGACTTAGAAAGACTCCAAGGAACCCTTTTACAGAGAGTAAGGTAATCTGACCTTAGTCATACTCTAGTTTCTACTTGAAAACAAGGGTAATACATAGGTTTCAGACATTTTCATAGATCGTGTACTGACTGTGAGTTATTTACAAACAACCCAATTACCTACTTGTTTATATAATTAACTAAAACTTTATAAGAAAAACTATATTAAAACAATAAAGTTATCCTTAAAAGACTTGACTCCTATCCAGGAGTCTAGTAGTAAAAGTTTAACTGACTTAAAGATTACTCAGAAATTTTAATATCAACACTTGTAATACATGTTTCAAATACTATATTATAAGTGTATTTTCTTAGTTTTGGTAAGTAACAAATATATGATACTAATGGTGAACATTCTATGATGAGTCAAACACATAAACACACACACACACACACACACACACACACACACACAAATGTCCCTAATCCTTTTTGTGGTGTATTTACATTTATATTAAACAACTCAAAGATCCCTAAACCCAAGTACGAAAGAAGAATAAAGGTAAACGACATTATCATAAACGAGACATTATTTTTATAGTTTAATTTATGGTGTTCTTTCTCTATGGTGTTAGAACTCACTACATTGTACTTTTTATATAAAATGGGACCGTTACTCTTTTCGGGAGATCACAGATTAGATTTCAGAAAGAAACAGTAAAAACAAATTCAACGGAAAAGTAGGTACTGGAAATGTTGACCGGAACGGTTTGATTGGGATTGTGGGAAAGACTATTAAGTTATAATAGAAGAATCCATTAGTAATATGGGTAAGTGATTTCTTTAAAATTTAGTTATAAGGACCAATAACACGACTTTAGACCCTTAAGTTTTTATTTATTCAGACATACTCAAATTCTAGTATCGGATTACTAAGAAATTACCCTTAAGTTTTTTAAAGATGTCAGAAGGACACACATAAACGCCGGAAATTCTTTGAGAAGAGTCAGAAGTGACACAGAAAAGAGTATCTAGATTGATTTAATTACTTTCAGATTAAAACACTAAAGGTTCCTTTTTACGTGTCGTTTTTATTCTTGTCCCTTCCCCTCCCCCTTGAGTTTACTTGTCCTTCTTTTCCCTCTTTATTTTCGTTATTATCTTTAATAAAATTACGTAACTCCATAATTATATATCCCTTTAAACTCTCTTTCTCATAGAAAGAACCAGTTTATGTTAGTTTTGTTACTTTTGAGGGGTATATACGGTAAAGTATAGTGTTTAATATATGAGAGTAAAATAAAGATACGAGAATACCTACAAAGATGAACGAAACACCACAGTAAGTGAACAAAGACATATAACGAACATAGTAAAGATACCGGTGGATACACGATATACTCTTTCAGGTTATATAACACGAATTTCTTTCTCATTTTCCACCAAAACTGACTCTCCAATTCCCTAAAAAGATACAATTCCAAGTATTAAAATAGAGTACTTAAAATACTATAGATAAAACCAAGGGTACCTTCACAATAGAGATTGAATCGATTCAAGAGGTGGGTATTCCAAAGGTCTTTTAATTCGATAACGTTACCTGTTCCCTAACTACATGAAAATTACCTCAAAGGGATACTTAAATACGGAGACGGTATTCGGGTCCACCAATTTATCGTAGCGATAAGGAAGTCAAGGAGTACGGTCTTTAGACCCTGAGTAAGAACTGTTGAAGGAGAGAGAAGGAGGGATATAGGACATGTAGTGTCCAGAATAACTAGACTGAAAGTTTTACCTAGAACTAAGGAAGGTCCCAAGGAACAAAGGAGACAGTCGTAAGACTAGGACTGAATCTGGAACTAGTAGAGTGTGTGCTGTACCAAGTACTTTAGTGAAGGATTAATGTGAAGCTTGACAGAGAGAACTGGGGAGGGAAGTTAGATAAAAGATATATCGTCATTACTGTCACAAAAAGTTTTCGACCTTAAATTGGTGTACCAAGGAGACGAATTTAGAAAAGTTACTGAAGGGTAACGAGGACTTTATTTTGACATTTAGAAATGGTATGAGAGGTTCTTCGTCAGAGAATTAGAATGAGGAAAGAAAACCACTGATCTTCTCGAGAAAATATGAAGACCGTAAAACATATGTAGGGAAAGAAGGTAAAAAAAAAATGAACTTATTTAGGATATATACTAAGTCTGAAGACTAATTGACAGTAAGGAGTCTCTTCTTAATAACCCGAGAAAAGGAGAAGAATTCCAGGGTGTCCCATTCATACAATATTAGTGCGATAAAAAATAACAATAAACAAATTACTAATAGAGAAGACGTTTTGGAATTCGGAGTACTCCTTTGTCTAGGTCTATGTAAAACAGTAACATAAAAGTCATTGATATTGACACGGGTCGAATTTCCTCAACAAGTTTTTTTATAAACCAGTTATTTACTTACTACTACCAAGAATCAGACTGTCTCCATCGTTACCGTTTAATCTCGACCAGAGATTCGGTACTTTATCAAGTCAAATTGTCTTTGATAGGACCTACAGAAAAAGAATTTAACTAAACTTATCAATAGATCAGTCTTGACACCAGTAAGACCAGTGTTTTCCCGAAAAGACTTCAAACTTCTTTCAGACACGAAGGAATTTGTTAGACCTCTTCATTAGTTTCATTCCTTTCTACTGGATCAGGTTGTTTCATCGTCTACGGACAAGGACAAAAAATTAAGTTTACTGTCGTACGTACCCATTATACATTATTCGTAAATAGTCACACGATTATGACAAGTCTTAAGATAATCCACTGTACTACTCGTTCGAGTTCTATCTACCTCAACAATATATAAAACACAGAACTGACACGGACGATAATTTCAGTCAAATCACCAGATAATTACACAGGTAATATTTGGGTTAAAGAATGGAATCAGTAAAATTTAGAGTAGACAGATTATTGAATCATATACAATAATCGGGTTTAAGCTTGTAAAATATGGTTGATATTAAGAATCAACAATTTGGACAAAATTGAATAACCACGGTGTAATTTTGGAATTATCCACCTTATTAACCGAGAGTATTGTTAAACCTCATTCTCTTCAGTCCTCACTCACGACAAAAGTCTATGAACTTTACGATACTTACTTAGGGGAAACGGGAGACTTTTCGATACTTACTCAACGGAAACGAAAGATGACGTAGAAGGGTGGGGACGACTAAAACATAAGAGCGTCAAAGGGTTCGGTCAGGATTAACCTAGGTTTGTCCTCAGTAATTTGGACCGCACTGAGACCCCTTTGTGGAAGGTCTCAAAGTGTCCCCTTAGAGGGATCCTCGTCGGTCAGTTACCATGTTTTACTGCCCGAAATCTACAAGAACGAAGTCTCCCTTTTCGGACTCCGGTAGGAGTCCCTCTTTTAACTAAGTGGTTCTGCAGACTCATAAGACGACGGGACGCCGTAAAATTTTGAGAAGAAATGTAAAATTAGACTACGTACTTTTCGGTGGGAGGGTGGTTAAACACACAGATAAGATAAAGAATTTTCGTGGGTTTCGTAGTGGGGGACTTACCGTTTCAGTCGAAAGGGTGGGGAGTTTTACCTGAGGATCCGAGTCCAGAAGAACTTGACATCAGAACGTCTGTTTTCATCCGGTCCAGTTGTAGACAGTTGCACTCTTTCCTAGTCTATAGATGTAACGACCTGAGAACTTGGATAAATAGGAAGAACGGATGGACGTTTCAGAGACCACGTAGGACATACAGAAACTCACAAGAGAGGAGAGATTAACTCTCTTCGTTTCGGAAGACCCCAGGTTATTTTACCGAAATCCTTTCGTTCTTTGTCTACCCTTTATTTACCCAAGTTCACGAGGTCCCTGGGTTAACGACGACGTCTTTCGTCTTTGCCCCATAGATTTGTCGTTTTCTCATATGAATTAAAAACAGAAAATTTAAAACGTAACCCTGTCTCTTTCTTAGAACTACTTCTTAGTCTCCAAGAGAGAAATCACGTTTACTGTGTATCTGACTTAAGATCAATTATGGTTTACAAGAGATCTAAGATCTCCGTTAAATGACTACCGAGGTTGACACACGTTCCACTTTCCATCCAGGATTCAAACTAAGGACCGTTTCGTTAAAAGAGGATGTAAGTCTTGACAAAGTATCTCTCTTCATAGAAACTTTCTGATTACTCAAACTTCAGTCTGAACCAAAGACTGGGATGACAACGATATTGTTTTCGTTGTGTGTGGATTCCAGACGTCAAGGGACGGGGTACGAGAGTCCATTTACTAACTGTAGGAGACACTTGAGTTTAGGAAAGTGGTAGGGGTAAAGTATTAAGAGTGGTTAAAGATTCATTTTCAACGAAATCTATGGTGGGGGTCCGGGACTCCGGAACAAGAGGAAATTCAGGACGTCGAAATTAAGTACTCCGGTTACATTAAACCTCATACCCCTTTTAGGTTGGTCGTTATGTCGTATTCCACTCGAGTATTTTAACTCTCTTACTTAAAACGGTTCTTCAGTTCTCGGGATCATTTGCCACAAGAACGGTTTTATACGACGAAAAATCCTTTGTTAATTACTATTTCACAAAGAACTCGAGAGTGAAACCCTATCCATGACAAGACTCACGAGGGGAACTTAAATGACTAAATTGGAGGAGGGGGGTACGCTGAGCGCGGGGGGTGTTAACGATACTCCTTCTAGGATAAAAAGTGAGAGTAAAACGTCTATTCCTCTCATGTTGTGTCTCTCTAACTCACTGAACAGGTTCCAGTGTGACTACAACTGGTTCCGATTGACAGAGGTCTCGTATCCATGAACTGGTGATCCTTCACGACAGTGAACTTTGTTTCTGTCGTCGGAACATGACCAACGGACCCGTAAGATCGATTCATATTTAGACGGAGTACGTCTCGTTGTCCAGGTCAGCTCAAAATGACTATGTGAGAGACGTGATATTGAACATATGTTACCGAACTCCGATGGTCCTTGTATAGGCGACTTCAAATAACGGACCGTCAGATCCTAAATGTTGGACGTATACCATCACCACACAAAAATTGTAGGGGGAGTACATATAAAAGAGTCACTCTATCGTTCAAAGGGTTTCTAAACACACATCGGGAAATAAAGAGAACATATAAGGAATAAGTATTTCGAAATCCCGAACCATTCACCAAAACTAACTGAAAGTCGTCGAGACGTACCACCAGTGTCACTAGTATAAACGTTTAACTTTTTCCCAAATCAAGGTACCAAGTCGACGGATTCTTAAAATAAGGTCTAAGACTCCGAAATAAGAAACAGACCAAAATATTCTGTCGTTCGGTTATCTGTAAGTCACATGTAAATAAATACATAAATAAATAAAAATAACTTCATATTAACTAGATGTCAGTTACGTGTAAAAAAAAAATCACAAGAGGTAGTCTTTTCCGGTCACCGATCCATGTCTTCCCAGGTTTCCGTTTATTCTGTGACTAGAAGTTCTTGAGTGTTATATCATCTCTAATTCAATTTGTTATACGGGGATCTCCCTACCTTTAGACGGACCTTCTTAGACCTTACCGGGGAACCTCTTTCATCCTAAATTGACTTAAACGTTTTTCGTTATCTTAACTCTTATTATATATCTTTTTTCTTCAAAGTTCTTAATAGTGGGAACGTGAACTTGTCCCCATCTTTAAAGTAGGATTAAACTACGTGAGTAGTATTCTCTTTCAAAAAGGATAAAGATAGGACCTTGAAATTCACCCTATTAAACAAGAAGGTTTTTTTTTTTTTTTTAAGACATACTAAATTCTTTCCTTCTTGACCAGTAAAGTGTTAAATGAACCTTACTCCAAACCCTCCTGATCTAACAATTTACGAAACATACACAATTTCACTTCAGCGAGTCAGCACAGACTGAGAAACGCTGGGGTACCTGACACCGGGTGGTCCGAGGAGGTAGGCACCCTAAGAGGTCCGTTCTCATGACCTCACTCAACGGCAAAGGAAGAGGTCCTCTAGAAGGGTTGGGTCCCAATCTTGGGTCCAGAGGGCGTAACGTCCTTCTGTGAAATGATACACACTTTGTCTTACAATTTACGAAATTTTAACATAATAAACTAAGAGTGTATTTATATTCTTTTGGTTTTCAGAAATTTTATTCTCACTGAAAGAGTAATAGCATGTCTATTATTCACCGTTTCGTCTTTAAATCTGAGTCCATACAGACTTAGGTTTCAGGTATGTGATTGTTTTTCATATGGAGTAAGACAGTTTAATAGACTCGAAGTAGAACGACACCCAAGAACAAATAAGAAGAGACACTTGTGACGTAAATATCCTTTAAAATTTTTGCAGAGTTTACATATTCAAGTGAAAATAAGTCACACGTAGGTTCAAAGTGTAATTGACGGATAAAAAGAAAAGAAAAAGTGGGGTTCCAAAAAAAAAAGAAAAAAAAAATCGATTTTGAAAAGTTGGAAGACACTAGAGAAATATTGAGGGAAATCTTACGTATTAACACGAGCTAGTTAAACAATCTCCGAAAACTTCACAATTTTTTTGATGTAATTTTAATAAAAGAAAGTCCAAAATACAATTACTTGTATCCACGATAAGTCTCGTTTCAGTCCCACAGTTCCCTTGAAATCAATTTCAATAAGTATGTATTTGATTTTTTCCTTTGTAGAAATCACCTCCTTTTTATGTAAATTACTCATTCACGCCGTGTGTTAAGGAGGAAAGTTTTTACAGTCGAACATAACTTGGAGGTAAGATCTATAGAATGTTAATGAAACAGTTGTCTTCCATCTCGTCACTACCTACTGCGTAACCAAGAACTTTGGTTTGAAAGACACTCAATGAATCCGACTTTGATTCACGAAAATGTAAGGTCAGAATAACTACTATCACCAAAATATAAATAGTGGGACAGTAAAGTCAACTGACATAGTCCGAGAAGGAACATTCTTATACCTGTGATTACCTCCACACAGGAATCACGGCCCTTCCCAGTGTCTAAGTAAGACGATTGTGTCAGTCCCGTGTCTGACAAAGGGTACCTTCGACCCTCCGTCGAAAAGGGTAAAGTTTTTCTCTAGTCATTTTCCCCGGAATTTCGCGGAAACCTTTAACAGAATGACCGAGAGAAAACTGGTACTGGGTAGGAACGGCACGACGTGTGTCTCCGTGAGCCGAGAGTGATTACCTTGCAAGGATACAACGACGGAGGGGATATTATCCTTCTTAAGATGGTCCTGGAACCACTCAGGTCCTGGACTAACGTTGTGAAATAAATATTCTTTAAGACAGTTCTTAGTTATTATCAGAACCCAGAGTTCAAGAAAGAAATTATTATGAAACTATACTAAACAGTGTTCGAGCGGGTCTCATAGGTGGTCCAAAATAATGAATGGAACGTCGTGTCACAGAATAGAAACTCAGTACTCTAGTCGGTACCCCTCTGGAAATTTTTCGATATAAGAAATGACAAACCAATAATGTCTTTCAGATATACTGAGTTATTATAGAAAATATCCCACACGACAGTGTAGAAGTGTGTCTACAAATTGGGGTTACATCTATATGACCTACGGACCTCCGGTAAAGTCACTGTACCTGTAACAAAAAGTACTAACCGACGGACTACATAGTTATCGTCGTTTTTATCTTGATATGTTTTTTCGTGTGACTTTTGTTATGGTTTTTGTGATGGGGGATTGTATCTTACAACTGAATAAGAGGGTCGGACTGTAAAGACTGACCTAGAATTTGATTTACAGGTAAAACTGTCTCTAAAACAAATCTCAGGTCTCGAAATCCAAAAATAATGGACTTTCGTCGTCTTTAAACCTCTAGTCAAATCTAAGGAAAGGACACACACTAGTCGAGGAGTCCAAAGTGACATGTAGAGTTATTTGCACGAGGAGGATGTAGTCATCACACGAGATGTCGTTACCAAGGTTTATATAAAACGTGGTGAGTCAGCACCTTAAGTATGACAACGTCGATTACGGACAACCATTTACGAACATAGTAATGTACAACATAAATGTGTTGACACATACCAGTCGGATCCCAAAGCAGAGAGGTTAGATAAAAAGAAGAGACCTTCTTTTATCGTCTTTTACATGATTATGAGTGACATCTGTTTTGTGTGTGTGTGTGTGCGTGTGTGTGTGTGTGAGTCTGTGAGTGTTCGTCTGTGTGTACGTTTGGTTCTAAAGTTTTACCATTAGTAAAACTTAAAACTTTAATCTCCTTTACTCCCTCTTTGTGAGGAATCTTTCAATAATAAAATCTAGAAAGTAGACAGAGGTTTAACCATGATTAAAAGTTACATCTAAAATTTTTTTTAAAACCATACACTCGTTTGTAAAATAAAATTTTCAAAAGACAAAACAAGGGTACCGACACCGTCAACAACGGGTTCCCCTCAGAAGATTGCTCCGGTCGACGAAAGAGGTCGTCAAACCTAGGACCGACTGGTACGTGTGCCGGACTCGTCACTGTGGGATGGACCCGAGTCGGTCCTCGCACGAAAGTGACGGGTCTTCTGCACACACGATTCAGTGAAGTCAACACAGACTGAGACGCTAGGGTTCCTGATATCGGACAGTCCGAGGAGACAAGTACCTTAAAGGGTCCGTTCTTATGACTTCACCCAACGGTAAAGGATGAGGTCCCTTAGAAGGACCGAGTCCCTAGCTTTGACGGAGAGAATATAGAACACCTCGTCGTCCACCTAAGAAACGTTCTGTAGGACCGAACTGAAGAAACGGAACAGGTCGTATTCGTCTCCGTCATTTCGGACATCCGGGACCTCTCGGCTGACGACCGAGACCGACCCTGGACGGTGGGATGAAACAGAGAGAGGAAAGAGAATCTAGTTGTGTGGAAAGTCACCTCTGAACCCTGTGAAGGGTTGGGAGTGAGTGGAAGAGAGGAGTCTGACCTGAATCCGACTTCTATTCGGACCGAGTACTCACTGTCCAGAGACGAGGACAGTGACGGAAGGAAGAGTCGAAAGGGTTATCCCTCTTCACCGTCCTTACAAGTTCTTTAACGGGACCTGAACTGAGTCCTAGGGAACCAAATGGACATCCTGACACAGGTTCCCGTCCTTTTCCTTAGATATTAACGATTTATGCATGATATACGGTTTTAGACTCGGTCCGAAGACACATGTAGTCGAGGAAAGGACGAGTATGGTACGAGAGGTACTGTGTTTACTCCTCGGGAAGTACGTCTCCCAAACGGCGGGATTACTTTTATCCTCACACTCTTGACTGGATGTCTAACTTCCCCCAAGCTGATTTTAAGTAGGAAAGAGATGGGTTTAACGGTTCGGTACGTCGATCGGAGAACGTACGACAGTAAGAACCTGGTGACAGGGAACCTCTAAGAGTATTCAGATGAAAGGTCGGGTAAGGGATGTAGTGGACACGGGAGGGAAGAGAAGGATGGATTTACGGTCGAGTCAGGATGTAGAGACACTTGAGAAGAGGTTACTTGATTAAGTCCGAAAACGATAAAAAAGGTTTGAGAAATAAAACGTTATTAAAATCTAAGTGTACACTAACATTCTGGATCACCTCTCTATAGGAGATATGAGGAGTGGGTGAAAGGGAGTCAATAAATATCATATCTTAGTGTTGACCCTACAACTATGACTTTGTGAAGTGGTCGGAATAAACTTTAAGTGGTCAAAGTGTACGAAAGTACAGACGCACAAACGTACAGACGTGTTCGTACACACTCACACGTACACACATAAAGTAAGGTCCGTTGAAGTAGTGTGTACGTCTAAGTACACTATTAGTGGCGTTAATTCTATGGGTCGGCGAGGTAGTGTCCTAGGGAACCCGACGGGAGTATGTCGGTGTCGGTGAAAGGATAGATACGAATGGTCGAGGACCGGAAGAGAGTAGTCGAGAGGTGAAGGTGAAACAACAGTAAAGTTCTTACAATATGTTCGCTTTAACATACTATACAACGGAAACTCCCATTTAGTAAATCGAAACTTTTAAGACAAGAACTGACTTCATATAAAACATATCTTAATAAATGAATAAACTTTGATTAACAGTCAGGGGATGTTGAATGGTCCATGAAACTCTATGACTTGTATGTCGTTGCTTGGTGTTACTGTTTGTAGGGACAGGGTATATCAACCCAGGAATAAACACCACGTCAAATAACAAGAGAACGACATATAAAGAATAGATTTGAAAGTAAGGTAGTTATCTAGAATTCGAAGGACTCTCGTCTCTCGGGTAGTGGGTTGGTAAGACAAAAATGTACACTCCGGATCTTGGTGTTTTAAACTGACTCGTGTATCTTGAATCTGAATACCATGTCCCTCTTCAGGTATCTCTAGTAGATCAGACAAGAGGTTACTTTTCTTAAAATTCCCTCCCCTGTAATAACGAGAGGATTGTGAACCTTCCAGGAACGTGATTTGTTACTGTACATTTTGTTAAATTTGTATAGTCGAGGAAAGTGTTCCGTAAGGTCAGAAGTTGTGGGGAGTGAGTCTCTCGAGTATAACAGTCAGAGGTACGAGGGTTATCATCTTCGAATCGAAGATGTTAATCAGACACGTTGTCTACGTGTCGGAGAAGGCTCACACTAGACTTGTAGTGTTCTCTTTTTCCGAGTAGTGACACGTCTACCGTCGGAACAAGTTGAGTGTGTCGTGGGCACTGACATAGTTGTGGTCGAAGGGGAACACTAGTGACACGTCAAGAGACACACCTCCCATTTTATTGTTCAAGAAGGGAAGGAGATTTCGTACCTCTAAAACACACCTGGAAGACCTCTGGAACACTACTAAGGAAGTTGGACGACGTCTCCACTCTTTTTACTTGAATCATTCGAAACATTTCCAACTAGTCAAGGTGTTAACCAGTGGTCGTTTAAGTTCAGATGTCTTTTACTTAAAGGGTACACCTTACACTGACAATAATATCAGAATATCTAAGGATAACTCTTTATTTGGTTCTCTTCACTCAAGATAACACTTGGTACACAGTTTTCAAAACACTAATATCTTGACTTAAAGGGTCTTCATGTATTAACAAATTTAACTCAATAAAAGGAGGAGGGGTAAATGTTCAGATAACAGAGAAATAATATATTGTTAACAACTGTTTCTTACCTTTCAATTTTGAAATGACTTCCTACAACATAAGTCAAAAGACACATTATCTTGAAGACCTTTGGGGTCCTATGTACCATTTAACTAAGGTTTTATATTGGTAACAGGACTATCGTAAGAGTCCTCCTCTTACGTCAAAAATAGAGTCGTGGAAGTCTTATGACTGAACCGTGTTATTAGATAAACGACTGAGATTTTACTATCTTACTTCGGAACATCGTTTACTATGTAACTTTTCTACTCTTTACTTCATTAGGTACTTAGACTTTTCTAAGGAAATAAGTCATATAGTAGACAAGTCTCCTAACTCAACAACCGTAGTCTACTTCGTCTATTCAAATGATCGTTTCACCTTTACACCTGAAAAATAGACCGAGAACTACTTAATCGACCGGAACGACCACGACGGATTACACGTAGAAAGAATTCAAAACACAAAATCCTTAGTGTAAAAGTATTGGTGATCACGTTTCTCCTTCAAAATCATCTTATTTTACCTGAACCGGACACTAAGTAAACCCATATCAAAGCTTACTATGGGTTAGGACTTGATTGGGGTAGAAGGTGTTGTCAAAGTGATAGACAAGTAGTAAACCTCTTAACTCATGTCTTAGATAGTCTTTCATCTGACGAGAGACGACCTTCAGATTCACCTTAAGTCCTCAACAAACCCAGACGAGAGAAACCAACTCTAACACTTCCTTATTCGGTACTAACACCCCCCTATAAGATAAAACAATTAACTGTATTAAGTACGTAGTCTACTTCTTTAGAATGAAAAACGTTAAATGTACATCATGTTGCTCCTTGACCACGAGTACTTACTTAATAAACCGGGGATAGCCAAGACCTTTCTAAAACCTTTTTTTCTTAAAGATCTTGTTATTCGTTTTTACTTTTTTTCATCAGTCTCTAAAGATTGTTTAAGAAATTCAACGATAAATCTTCTGTTATTAATATCGTAAGGTCTATTAATAATTTCTTCTAAATCACCCTTTCCATTTTTGTAAAAATAAGTAATAGTATTAAAACAGAATCTTTCTTAAAATTATAAAGACGGTCCGGGATTCCCCTTCTTTGATTTTCTTGTTATTTTACGAATGGTTTCAATCTAGATCTTAAATGACCCTAATAATGGTTAAATTTGTCTTTGATTTACAGAAAATTCTTACTCCCTCGTCGGTACAATTGACTGTAATTACATCTATACTACTTACTTTAACAGAATTGTCTACTGGAACATACCTCAAACACCTCACTACGACAACTACCACTAACGGTAAACATAGGTCGACTATCTGCCTCTTTCACACTGTACTACACGGTACTCCCTCCTTTATTCGGTTCCTGTCACCACAACACGAGTTGGTACAGGTCGAGAAACCCCGGGGAGAAACCCCAGGGGACCTGACGTCGAATGGTCCGAGGAGACAGGTACCTTAAGAAAAGAAAAAGTCCGTCCTTATGACCTCACCCAACGGTAAAGGAGGAGGTGTCCCAGAAGGACAAGTCCCTGACTTGGGTACAGAACGTAGACGGAGTAACAGTCCGTCTAAGAAATGGTGGTTCAACGGACCCTTTGGGGTCCTTTGACCACAACGTGCGGGACTTTACCTGGTCGTCCAATGAACAATGATCTTCATGTTACACGGTTCACCAAATAAAAGTGAGATTTGTTAACGGCCACTAAGTATTAAATGCAAGTCTGAAAACCACCACGTGAGAAGTACAGAACACTATTTGTAGGATATAAAACTCTAAGAAACAGTTCATTAACCAATACTGATTGGACTGACTTACTTAAAAAGAAAAAAATTAACATGAAAAAACATATGTTTATGACACGATTTATAAAGGATGTACAAAGAAGGAAGATCCTAGGATTACTACTGTTATAATAGTAGTGAGAGTAAAAAATTCACAACCTTGTCTTTCGATCTTCTTGGGTTCAAGGATAGTATTTATCCTGACCGGTGGATGTAGGGGAAATTTCGTGTCAACAAAATCTGAAAAGAAGAATAAGTCGATGTGGATTAGGATTGAATATATGATTGGGTAATTTTAAGGTTCCTTTTCCCCTTAACCCCGTTAAAATACACGATCTGTTAAATGTACATTATTGAGTATATTAAGACTGTGGATCTTTTCAATAAAAAATAAAGGTACAGTATCAACCGTTTCTTAGAGTCTCTTGAATCAAATGAAATTACTACTCTTAAACCCCTAGGTCTTTTCAAAAAATTGAAGTGTGTTCACTATTTATATTCAGTTGGTATCCAGAAATACCAAGGTATAAGGTACAAAAATTAAACTGACACAACGGAATCTGATATTTTTGGTTTAAATTTTCCAAAGACAGAAATTATAGTGTACTAATGGGTTTGACCAACTCTTTCCTTCTCTCCCATTTGTCTGTTTGGAGAACAACGGGTGTCTTTCACTCAACCGTAATAAACAATCCACTTCTTACTTATTTACTATTGACAGAAAAGTGGTCAAGATGACGTTCGTGGATATGTACTACATTTTGTTGTTGGTGTTGTTATAGTCTTGAAATTTTTTTTGAGTTTTGGCAATTTTGTTTTTTATCGGTAACTCTTCTGACTCCTAGGGTCCGTGTCTCCATTTGACCTTAGACCGTCCTTTTACGTCTAAACCCCTACTTCACTTTTAGAGTATCTTAGTACTCTGGTGGGGGTATACTCGAGATGATCATATAAGTTCAGGTTTTATGATCGTCGTCTCCCCCTTAACCTCCTACGAAGAGATCACTTTAATTTGATCATGTCTGGATGTCTGCTGTTATCAATCTACAGAGTCACTTTTTCGGTCGGCCAGTGAGAACACGATGTCTCCGTGAGTAATCTACTGGTGACGTAATTACATACCGAAGGGTAGTTGAGAAGTTACGGGTTGATACTTGTTTCTTACTAATCTATGACATTATATCTCTTTGTTCATTTCTTGTCTTGACTATTCTTTAGACCTGTTAACCTTTCTGACTGATAGAAAGTGATTACTTAGTTGTTACCTTTTACCTTGTTAAACTCTTTTTATTTCACAAAAATTTTAATTATATACTATCGGTTTAAAATTATTTTCACAATATTCTATGTCAGTCTTTTATAGGGTCTTTCTTACTACTATCTTTCTCTACTTCTCTACTTTACAAAACCTTGTGGAATACTTGGGTGTTACTCCAGATTGTATCTGAATTATTCGTAAGACCTTCCTCTCTTGTCTCTTTTATTTCTGTTCCTTCAATGAAATTTTCTTACGTCCCTAATTTTTTTTTTTTTGATTTCTTATATTTCACCTTTAAGAAAGACACGAGGATTTTCTTACTAACTTGTTTTCTAATGTGATTTGACTTAACATTACTTTAAAACCTTATGATGGTTATTCTTCTACTGTGTTTTGAAGATCCGATGTTACAACTCTCTATCTTCTCATCTTGATATTTGAAACCTCTTATCTCTCTAAAGATTCGGATGAAAAGAGACCTACGATAATCTCCTACCACGAGGTTGTTTTGCACTATTTTTTTTTGGTCTAAGTTGTAACGTCTTTCCTATTCTATAAAGAATCCTACAGAATTTTCCTTTATGTCCTCCGTGATGATACATCGTACGGATTCTCAACAGTCAGGTATTACTTTGGTCTTTTATGTCTTAAGGTCTAACACTCTACACTTATGTAACAAAACAATCTAGACTGACCCACCCTTTAATACACTTCTCCGTGTGAAACTCAGTCATTAAGTCATTTCTAAATTTTCTTCGGTTCGTTTTCTTCTTTAATGCGTTAATAAATGAAATCTTTTACTATTCAACTTGTTATTTATTTACATTCGTGTGAGTTGATGAACTGAGTGATTCCTTATATACACGTACGACGACGATTCAACGAAGTCAGCACAGGCTGAGACACACTGGGGTATCTGCCGTCGGGTGGTCCGAGGGAACAGGGACCCTAAGAGGTCCTTCTTGTGACCTCACCCAACGGTAAAGGGAGAGGTTACGTACTTTCACTTTTCACTTTCCCTTCAGTGAGTCAGAATAGGTTGAGAAGCGGTGGGGTACCTGACGTCGGATGGTCCGAGGAGGTAGGTACCCTAAAAGGTCCGTTCTTATGACCTCACCTCACGGTAACGGAAGAGGTATACACGTATCATCGTTGTTTTTTCTAACCCCTATACTTAAATTGATGTTCAACAATTTTCAGATGGAGTTTCTATTTCATTTCTCTTTTACTTTAATACGGACATACATAGATGAAAACGAAGTAACTGATGTGATTTAAGTAACTGACACCCCTAGTGTTCTTTGATACCTTTTGAGAATTTCTCTATCCTCATGGTCTGTGGAAGGACTCTTTGGACATACGTCCAGTTCTTCGTTATCAATCCTGGCCCGTACCTTGTTACCTGACCGAGGTTTAACCCTTTCCTCATACTGTTTCAACATATAAAAGAGAAACGAATAAATTTAATGTACGTCTCTTCTAGTTCTTTTTAAGACCCTACCTACCTAGTGTGCAACCTTAGTTCTAACGACCCTCTTTATCGTTGTTAGAGACTGTGAGTCTGTGGTGAGATAACCGTCTTTCACTTCTCCTTGATTCCTCGGTGAACTTCTGCACTTTTTCGTCCGAATTTTGAGTCGCAATTTTTTGGTTCTAGTACCATAGGACAGGGAAGTGAGGTACCGTTTATATTCTCCTTTTTCACCTTCGTCACTGTCTAAAAGAAAAGAACCCGAGGTTTTAGTGATACCTACCACTGACGTCGGTAACCTTCCCGACACAAGAGAGTCCAGTTTGTTGTCCCTCCCTTGTGTCGGGACGGGTAGTTGCCTTTTAACTTAATTTCTAAATGACTTGTACCGGGGCGAGTATTCTTATTGTAGGTCAAATGGGAAGTTAGTCAGAAAGTGTAGTCCTTCGAGGTATTCGAAGAATAGAAAGAGGTAGTCTCCCATCTGTCTTACTTTTGGTGTTAGTGTCTTTTGATTGGTTTGACTAGTGTACCTGATGTCGGAACAGATTGAGTTACTTTGATGCTCGGTAAGGTACATCCGGTGGGTTCTACCTACCCAGTACTACCTCTCAATGTTGTTTTGCACCAGGTGACCTCTTCCCTTACCGTTTGGTGAAGTCATAAGAACGGAACTCTTGGGGTACTTGTCATACTTTTCCGTTTTTCTATCCCGCGACTTTCTACTTGTGGGGTCCAACTATCCACGGGTCATACGATGTCCTGTAGTCACCTCTTTTTGAGGTCTTTCTTACTTCTCTACCTCAGTTCCGTTTTTGTTGTGGATCGAAACCTACACTGACCACTACCTTCATTTCAAGCTATGACATTTCTTGTTATAACGTATCCTTTGACCTTACAATCCAGATATTTAGTTCCGTTTAATCTTCGTCAGTTTGTCCTCTACCGTTCTCACTTGTAACTGTAAAATCCTTAGTCGCTTGATTTTACCGGAAGTCAAGTCAAGTCAAATCAGTGAGTCAGTACAGACTGAGAAACACTGGGGTACTTGACGTCGTGCGGTCCGGAGGGACAGGTAGTGGTTGAGAACCTCAGCTGGGTTTGAGTACAGGTAACTCAGTCACTACGGGAGGTTGGTAGAGTAGGAGACAGTAGGGGAAGAAGTGGGTGGAAGTTAGAAAGGGTCGTAGTCCCAGAAAAGTTTACTCAGTCGAGTAACGTAGTCCACCGGTTTCATAACCTCAAAGTCGAAGTTTTAGTCAGGATGGTCACTTGTGGGTCCTGACTAGAGGAAATCATACTTGATCAACCTAGAGGAACGTCAGGTTCCCTGAGAGTTCTTAGAAGAGGTTGTGGTGTCAAGTTTTCGTAGTTAAAAAGCCGTGAGTCGAAAAAAATATCAGGTTGAGAGTGTAGGTATGTACTAGTGACCTTTTTGGTCTCGGAACTGATCTACTTGTAAACAACTGTTTCATTACAGAGATGAAAAATTATACGATAGATCCAACCAGTATTGAAAGGAAGGTTCCTCGTTTACAGAAAATTAAAGTACCGACGTTAGTGGTGGACGTCACTAAAACCTCGGGTCTTTTTATTTCAGTCGGTGACAAAGGTAACAAAGGGGTAAATAAACGGTACTTCACTACCCTGGCCAACGGTACATTTCAGAATGACAAATCCAGTCTGTCGATGTACATTTTCTTGTGGTATGTTTTTCTATTTGAGTTTTACCTAATTTCT
This sequence comes from Capra ibex, assembly GCA_006410555.1. Lineage (NCBI taxonomy): Eukaryota > Metazoa > Chordata > Mammalia > Artiodactyla > Bovidae > Capra > Capra ibex. The sequence continues at coordinate 42,132,026 of SJYO01007492.1, read as the reverse complement.
GGATTTCGATTCTGGTCTTCGATATTTTGAGAATCTTCTTTTGTATCCGTCTTGTGATCTACTTTATTTAGTTTCACTCTAGGAAATACCGGGTTGAGGATCTCATTACCTTTATTTTTGTTTTCATTAGTTCACCCTGGACTAATTTGAATTTTCGAAAACGTGTCGTTTTCTTTGATATTCCTTCCACTTTTCCGTTTGGGGTTTTGCCCTTTTTTAATATCGTTTACTTTACTGACTGTTTCCTAATTAAAAGTTTCGTATATTTGTCGAGTATGTTGAGTTATGGTCTTTTCGTTTGTTGGGTTAGTTTTTCACCCTTTTTCTGGATTTGTCTGTAAAGAGGTTTCTTCTGTATGTCTACCGATTGTTCGTGTACTGTTCTACGAGTTGTAGCGAATAATAATCTCTTTACGTTCAGTTTTGATGTTACTCTATAGTGTAGTGTAGTCAGTCTTACCGGTAACAGTTTTTCAGATGTTTGTTATTTACGACCTGTCCCACACCTCTTTTCCCTTGCGAGAACGTGACAACCACCCTTACATTTAACTACGTCGGTGATACCTTCTGCTATACATCTAAGGAATTTTTGGATTCTTATTTTGGTGGTACACTGGGTCGTTAGGGTGAGGATCCGTATATGGGACTCCTTTGGTTTTAAAGTTTTCTGTGTACATAGGGTTACAAGTGACGTCATGATAAATGTTATCGATCTTGTACCTTCGTTGGATCTACAGGTAACTGTCTACTTACTTATTTCTTCGACACCATGTTTATGTGTTGTCTTATGATGAGTCGATATTTTTTTTTCTATGTAAACGTAGTCAAGACTTCTCCATCTACTTGGATCTTGGATAATATGTCTTACTTCATTCAGTCTTTCCCTTTCTATTTATAGTATGAGATTACGTATATATACCTTAGATCTTTTTACCATGACTTTTTAAATAAATGTCCCGTTGTCACCTCTGTGTTTATATCTCTTATCTGAATAGCTGTACCCCTCTCCCCTCCTCTCCCACTCGATATACCTTTTTCATTGTACCTTTGAATGTAATGGTATGCATTTTATCTATCGGTTGTCCTTAAATGACATACTGAGTCCTTTGAGTTTGTCCCCGAGACATAGTTGGATCTACCCACCCTACCCCTCCCTCTACCCTCCCTCAAAGTTTTCCTTCCCCTATATGTATATGGATTCCGACTACGGTGTCCTGACCTTTTCCAGTCAAAAGTAAGTTTAGGGTTAGTAAGAAAGGGTTTCTTTCCGTTACGTTTTGTTACGAGTTTGATTGATGGTGTGTTGACGTGAGTAGAGTGTGCGATCATTTCATTACGAATTTTAAGGGGTTCGGTCCGAAGTCGTTATGTACTTGGCTCTTGAAGGACTACAAGTTCGACCAAAATCTCTTCCGTCTCCTTGGTCTCTAGTTTAACTGTTGTAGGCGACCTAGTACCTTTTTCGTTCTCAAGGTCTTTTTGTAGAAAAAGACGAAATAACCGGTACGGTTTCGAAACTGACACACCTAGTGTTATTTGAACCTTTTAAGACTCTCTCTACCCTTATAGTCTGGTGGACTGGACGGAGAACTCTTTAGATATACGTCCAGTCCTTCGTTGTCAATCTTGACCTGTACCTTGTCTGACCAAGGTTTATCCTTTTCCTCATGAAATTCCGACATATAACAGTGGAACGAATAAATTGAAAATACGTCTCATGTATTTGCGACCTATTTGCGACCTGACCTTCTTTGTGTTCGACCTTAGTTCTGACGGCCCTCTTTGTAGTTATTGGAGTCTATACGTCTACTGTGGTGGGAATACCGTCTCTCACTTCTCCTTGATTTTTGGGAGAACTACTTTCACTTTCACCTCTCACTTTTTCAACCGAATTTCGAGTTGTAAGTCTTTTGCTTCTAGTACCGTAGGTCAGGGTAGTGAAGTATTCTTTATCTACCCCTTTGTCACCTTTGTCACAGTCTGAAATAAAAATACCCGAGGTTTTAGGGACGTCTACCACTAACGTCGGTACTTTAATTTTCTACGAATGAGGAACCTTCTTTTCAATACTGGTTGGATCTATCATATAAGTTTTCGTCTCTGTAATGAAACGGTTGATTCCAGGCAGATCAGTTCCGATACCAAAAAGGTCACCAGTACATACCAACACTCTCAACCTGACACTTCTTGCGACTCGTGGCTTCTTAACTGCGAAAACTTGACACCACAACCTCTTCTGAGAACTCTCAGGGAACCTGACGTTCCTCTAGGTTGGTCAGGTAAGACTTCCTCTAGTCGGGACCCTAAAGAAACCTTCTTACTACGATTTCCACTTTGAGGTCACGAAACCGGTGGAGTACGCTTCTCAATTGAGTAACCTTTTCTGAGACTACGACCCTCCCTAACCCCGTCCTCCTCTTCCCCTGCTGTCTCCTACTCTACCGACCTACCGTAGTGACTGAGGTACCGGCACCTAGACTCATTTGAGGTCCTCAACCACTACCTGTCCCTCCGGATCGCACGACGATAAGTACTCCAGTGTTTCTCAGCCTGTGCTCACTCGCTGACTTGACTTGACTTGACTTCCGACTAAGTACAACCCGAAACCGTCTTTTGTTGTTATAAGACATTTCGTTAATAGGAAGTTATTCTTTATTTAATTAATTTTTTTGTTCACCCGAAATGGGGTCCCTACGTTCCTAAGAAGTTATAGGCATTTAGTTAGTTACATTAAGTGGCGTAATTGTTTAACTTTTTATTTTTGGTATACTAATAGAGTTATCTACGTCTCTTCCGGAAACCGTTTTAAGTTGTAGGTAAATACTATTTTTGAGAGGTCTTTCGTCCTTATCTTCCTTGTATGGAGTTGTATTATTTTCGATATATACTGTTTGGGTGTCGTTTGTAATAGGAGTTACCACTTTTTAACTTTCGTAAAGGGGATTTCAGTCCTTGTTCTGTTCCCACAGGTGAAAGTGGCGATGATAAGTTGTATCAAGACCTTCAAAACCGGTGTCGTTAGTCTCGTCTTTTTCTTTATTTTCCTTAGGTTTAACCTTTTCTTCTTCATTTTGAGAGTGACAAACGTCTACTGTACTAGGAGATGTACCTTTTGGGATTTCTGAGGTGGTCTTTTAATGATCTCGATTAGTTACTTATATCATTTCAACGTCCTATATTTTAGTTGTGTGTCTTTAGGGAACGTAAGGATATGTGCTTATTACTCTTTCATCTTTTTCTTTAATTCCTTTGTTAAGGTAAGTGGTAACGTTGCTTTTCTTATTTTATGAATCCTTATATAGATGGATTTCTTTGATTTCTGGATATATATCTTTTGATATTTTGTGACTACTTTCTTTAGTTTCTCCTGTGATTATCTACCTCTTTATATGGTACAAGTACCTAGCCTTCTTAGTTATATCACTTTTACTCATATGATGGGTTTCGTTAAATGTTTAAGTTACGTTAGGGATAGTTCGATGGTCGGTGTAAAAAGTGTCTTGATCTTGTTTATTAAAGTTCTAAACATACCTTTATGTTTTTTGGAGCTTATCGGTTTCGTTAGAACTCTTTCTTCTTACCTTGACCTCCTTAGTTGAACGGACTGAAGTCCGAGATGATGTTTCGGTGTCAGTAGTTCTGTCATACCATGACCGTGTTTCTGTCTGTATATCTAGTTACCTTGTTTTATCTTTCGGGTCTCTATTTAGGTGTGTGTATACCTGTGGAATAGAAACTGTTTCCTCCGTTCTTATATGTTACCTCATTTCTGTTAGAGAAATTGTTCACCACGACCCTTTTGACCAGTTGGTGAACATTTTCTTACTTTGATCTAGTGAAAGATTGTGGCGTGTGTTTTTATTTGAGTTTTACCTAATTTCTAGATTTACATTCTGGTCTTTGATATTTTGAGGATCTCCTCTTGTATCCGTTTTGTGAGAGTCTGTATTTAGTGTCGTCCTAGGAGATACTAGGTGGAGGGTCTTAAGACCTTTATTTTCGTTTTTATTTGTTTACCCTAGATTAATTTTAATTTTCGAAGACGTGTTGTTTCCTTTTATATTCGTTCCACTTTTCTGTCGGAAGACTTACCCTCTTTTATTATCGTTTACTTCGTTGACTGTTTGTTGATTAGAGTTTTTATATGTTCGTTGAATACGTCGAGTTAAGGTCTTTTTATTTGCTGGGTTAGTTTTTTACCCGGTTTCTTGATTTATCTGTAAAGAGGTTTCTTCTGTATGCCTACCGATTGTTTGTGTACTTTTCTACGAGTTGTAGTGAGTAATAATCTCTTTACGTTTAGTTTTGGTGTTACTCCATGGTGAAGTGTGGTCAGTCTTACCGACGCTAGGTTTTTAGACGTTCGTTATTTACGACCTCTCCCACACCTCTTTTCCCTTGGGAGGATGTGACAACCACCCTTACGTTTGATCATGTCGGTGATACCTCTTGTCACACCTCTAAGGAATTTTTTAACGTTTATCTTGATGGAATACTGGGTCGTTAGGGTGACGACCCGTATGTGTGGCTCCTTTGGTCTTAACTTTCTCTGTGTACATGGGGTTACAAGTAGCGTCGTGACAAATATTATCGGTCCTGTACCTTTGTTGGATCTACAGGTAGTCGTCTACTTACCTATTCTTTCGACACCATGTATATGTGTTACCTCATAATGAGTCGGCAATTTTTCTTAAGTAAACTTAGTCAAGACTACTCTACCTACTTTGACCTCGGCTAATATGTCTCACTTCATTCGGTCTTTCTTTTTGTGGTTATGTCATATGATTGTGTATATATACCTTAAATCCTTCTACCGTTACTGCTGGGACATACGTTCTGTCCTTTTTTCTGTGTCTACACATATTGCCTGAAAACCTGAGTCTCCCTCTCCCTCTCCCACCCTACTAAACCCTCTTACCGTAAGATTGTACATATGATAGTACATTCTTAACTTAGCGGTCAGATACAGACTGCGTCCTATGTCGTACGAACCCCGACCACGTACCCCTATTGGGTCTCTCTACAATACCCCTCCCTCCACCCTCCCCCCAAGTACAAACCCTTGCGTACATTCTTAAGTTCTAAAATTTTAATTTTTTTATTTTTTGATTCTTTTTTTTTTTCTAAAGACCCTCTTTATAGTTATTGGAGTCTATACGTCTACTGTGGTGGGAATACCGTCTCTAACTTCTTGATTTCTCGGAGAACTACTTTCACTTTCTCCTCTCACTTTTCGACCGAACTTTGAGTTGTAACTCTTTTAATTCTAGTACCATAGACCAGGGTGGTAAAGCACCGTTTATCTACCCCTTTGTTACCTTCGTCACTATCTGAAATGAAAGAACCCGAGGTTTTTAGTGATGTCTACCACTGACTTCGGTACTTTAATTTTCTGTGAACGAGGGACCGTTTTTCCGATACTGGTTGGATCTGTTATATAATTTTTTGTCTCTGTAATTAAACGGTTGTTCCAGACAGATCAGTTTCGATGTCAAAAAGGTCATCGATGTATACCTACACTCTCAACCTGAGATTTCTTTCGACTCGTGGCTTCTTAACTACGGAAACTTAAGACCATAACCTCTTCTGAGAACTCTCAAGGAACCTGACGTTGATCGGGTAGTATTTCCTTTAGTCAGGACTTATAAGTAACCTTCCTGACTACGACTTCGACTTTGAGGTTATGAAACCGGTAGATTATACTTCTTGACTGAGTAAACTTTTCTGGGACTACGACCCTTTCTAACTTTCACCCTCCTCTTCCTCTGCTGTCTCCTACTGTACTAACCTACCACAGTGACTGAGTCACCTGTACTCAAACTCGTTCGAGACTCTCTACCACTACTTCTCCTTTCGGACCCTACGACGTTAGGTACCCCAACCTCCCTCAACCTGTACTGACTCGTTGACTTGACTTTGACTTGAACGTAGAACCTTCCTATCAATACTGTTTGGATCCCTCACATAATTTTTCGTCTCTATAGTGAAACGGTTTTTCCAAACATATCATTTACGGTACCAAAAAGGTCATCACCACGTACCTACACTCTCTTCCGACTCGTGACTTCTTGACTACTAAAGATTAACACCACTACCTCTTCTGAACACCCTTAGGGAACCAACGTTTGTCTAGTTTGGTTAGTTAGAATTACTTTTAGTTAGGACTTATAAGTAACCTTCCTGACTACGACTTCGACTTCGAGGTTATGAAACCGGTGGACTACGCTTTCCGACTGAGTAACCTTTCCTGTGACTACCACCCTTTCTAACTCCCGTTTTCCTCTTTCCCCCACCGTCACCTATTCTATCAATCTGTAGTAGTGACTGAATCACCTGTACTTTAACTCGTTTGGGGTTTTCTATCACTTCCTGTCTCCTCGGTCCATACGATATTAAGTACCCCAGTGTTTTTCAACTTGTACTGAATCACTGACTTGTTGTCGACATACATATAAATACACACATTTTCTGGATTTTAAAAGTAAATGACGAAATTATACAGTTATCTACTACAAGATGAAACTATTTAGTGTTATATCGACCCATCGTCATCTGTATCTTTGTAATTTTTTCAACAACGGGAACAGTTATACATTTGACCTATCATTTGTCTTCCCTATTAGAAAAAAATTTTTTTTTTCATAGATAACGACAATAATTACCAATTTAAGAAGTTAACATATGAGTATAAAGAAATTAAAAATTCAAACATCTAGGAACGGTAGTAACGATGAACTGGTAGGGACTTAGATAGTCCAAGGAGAAATCGAAATGTTACGGAGGAAAGAAAAAGAGGGTCAACAGGGAAGTCATTACACCTTAACCCGATTTTAGTGATAATACATGTCTCAAGAATCTTTCTATTCTTAAATAAGGGGGACGCCACGAAGAAAAAGTCAAGACTCGTGTCGTTTCTGTACAATGTATTGAGCCTCAAAGTTGTTTGTGGACCTTTAGTCCGACACACATAACGAGTCTACTCTGGTCTGTACTTCTCTAACCTTCACTGTTCACAACAGTGAAGAGAGAGACTGTCGTCCGTTCACCGTGTGACATATATGTTCCAGACTATGGTACGAGAGTTCTACTCTTTTTTTCCTTTTCCATTCACTTTTTATTGTAAAGTCTCTCTCGATCGACCCCTTTATTACCGTTTAATGTGTACTAAATCGAAACGAGAACCGAAAATATTTCTGAGTTCTTGATACTTGACTCGTCAACTCGGGATTAATTCAGAGGAGAACTACAGACGTGACGTGTGGGTCAAGAGTCCGACGCAAAATTTTTCCGTAGTATAGTAGAAGATTAAGTAGACGAAAAAAAGGACGGAACGAAATAAAAAAAATTAAAGGGGAAACAAAAGGAACTCATTTTACTCCAATTTCACTCAGTAATTCTTAATTTTTTTTTAATGTGTTACTTTTTTATCGAGTCTACTTAAAATTAATCTCAGATTAAATTACCCTAAACTTGGGTGGTGTGACCTTCAGATATTGACATTGAAGTCAGTAATTTAACGTTCCGGAAACGAATTTGAGTCACCCTCAAATCTCCCTAATAAAACCGACGAGCTTCTGTGGTACAAAAAAGGTAATTACGGTTCCTTTATATAACTCACTTATTTTATAATGATTATTTTTATTTACACTTTCAACATTTAAAGTTTGTTACATTCTGGGTATCAAGTATGGACTTAAAGGTTTACACATACACTGTAAAGTAATTCGAATTTCGACTTCTGTGTGACATAATACAGACTGGAGAAACTTTTTTCCTTGGATTTATAAAGACATGAAACAGTAGGGAACCATAGATTGTTATTATTCCGTCTTTTATACTATCCTACATTCAGATCTCTTCCGACAATACCTTTGAGGGACCAGGACTCGAGTCTGTACTCCGTAACGGTACTGGAAAATCGTAGGGGTCAGGAGGGTGACGGAAGGTTACCCAACAAAAGTAAGTATTTTACCCTTGTCACTTTATATAGTTAAACCTACCCTCTAATACTCCATCTAGTTAATTTTAGTTGTGGAGTTTGGAAAGGTCTTTTTCATTACGTACAATTTTCACTCCGTCTTAAGGGTCTTCCTAAACTTGAGTAATAGAGTCTTCAATTCACGAAGGTGGAACTTGGTGATCCGTCATGCCGGAACTCTTTATGGGGACAACCAAAATCAGTGATTCAGTCGGTGACCTCCCTCGGTTCTACTGAGGGTCTCACATCAACTTATACGACTTGACCATCCCTTTCTATTAAAATTTTACCGTGCATTCCTACTGTCTTAAACTTGTTTTAGGGAAAATAAATAAATACGGTTTTAGACACACTTACATTTTACGGTAGAGTTAGTACGAAATAAATACCACACCAAAAAAGAAACCCCTTTTTTTCTTTTCTTCGTCTTACAACCGAACTGAAAGAGGAGACTGACTAAGAGTAAGGGTGACCGTTCACTCGGTACACCTCTCGAGCCTGTGGTCTCGTTCGGGGTCGTGTCCGGCTCGGTCCACACCCGTGCGAGGGACTGAGTTGAACGGACCAGACTAAACCCGTCCAATCTTTTCCGTAACGAACAGTAAAGCACGTCGATCTTTAGTACGGATACGGAGAGGAACTTATCTCTCTACACGTTATACATTTTAAGGATTTCTGTTAAAATAAATATCGACAACGTTTGTTACAAATATGTTTCAAATAATTTATACAGTGGGTGTAACTAAATAGGGTTGGTTAGAGAAGTTAGTGATTATAAATACACTAGCCAAGTCAACGTTGTTAATAAAATATACGACATCTCATACAATATTGATCCCTAAGTGGGACCGTTAATATACTTTCTATTTTACGAAGGACTTCTGGAACCCCGTCCGGTCCTTCATATAATAACCTGTGTTCCACCAAAATTGACTTACGGTGTCGTGAATTAAATCTCGTTCCTTACATCTCGGAGAATGCGAAATTTTTACTTTCGATCAAAACACAAGAAAGACCTAAAAAGAATAAAGACCCTACCATCATTTTAGGAGACGTGTTAAAGAAAGAGTGTAGGTTTGGAACCCGGACCTTTGTGAAAGTAGAGAAACTTTGTGCACAGTAGAGAAACTTTAAGACAGTCAAAAACGAAGAGCCGTCGTAAACAGAAATAAATCACGGGTTTCACCCGTCCTCTCAGATGAACCGTAAATGTTTGTGGATACTTCCTTTGATCTGTGTACAAGTAACGGACTTTCCTTAACCGTAGACTACACTCCCCGACTTCGTACCAATTGTTCTTTGGTCTTAAAAGATTTCTCGGGTTCCATTGACAACTTTAATACTCTACTATTCGAGTTGTTTTGTATTTTTCAATAATTTTTGAGTTCGCTTACGTTGAAGAAGACAAAGGATTCTTTCTGAGTTTTCAGGAAACAAACCGTTTTGACTAAACTGTCTGGGTAAAGTCAATCCTCTCATCCCGGAGCCCCGTACCGTACTTTTATCTGCTATGTTGTTTCTCCTTAGACTTGACAAAACGTTTTCTTCAATCGTCCGAAAGTCCCGACTTCAAGTGACATCTTTCCTCTCTCCCGTGTTCAAATCTAGATCCTTCTTTCTCCTCCCTCTTGGTCTCCTCTTCTACTAGTGACTTTTAACAAAAGAGGGTTCCGACCTTTACTGGAACTCACGTCTGTGCACAGTATAAGTTCAGCCTGTTGAAACGAAGCAACAACACATACGGAGACGAACGAGGGTTTAGTTACAAAATCCTTCGCCCCGCAGGTTTGACTTCGTTTGATAAAGTATTTTCGTGTATCACTATTAACTATTTGACTCTATTAAACCAGAAACCAGTTTCGTTTTTATGTTTTGGTTTCCGTTGATCTTCACAAAACAGTCGTGAGTGGGATTGAAGGTTTTAGAGACCCCTCTGACCCTCCTTAGGAGTGACTCTCTACTCCTGAGAGTCCACTGTCTCACTTGGGACTGGATTCTCAGCATATTGTAACGGTGTCCGTTGCTTACCCAAGAAGGTCAAGACGCCACCGTTGGTCGAAGATGGGAAAAGAAGGAGGATGGCATATAAAAAGTTTTTATGAATAAAGAGAAGGTCCTCTCTAAAAAAAAAAGGTGATTGGTTTAACAGGAGAAATCAACGCTAATCTAAACTAAATTCCGACAAAGTAAAGTATCGGAAAAGATCGTTAATCATATCTGTTACTTCTTGAAACCCCGGTACCTAAACCTTTATGAACACATTTTGGTTAGTGAGAGTTCATCTTAGATAACTTGAACTTCTTTGAAACACCAGTTGAGAAAATCCTTCCGTCAATAGGTAGTCAATGTACTTATTTAGTTAACTAACTGACAAGTAACTTGTTAGGACCGTGGTCCGACGTTCGACCTGTTTTCTACTTCTTTAGAAGTAGACGTAGTTCATACGTACAAGTACTCCTTCCTTCACTTACTGGTTAGTAAATCCTCTTGGTAGTTTTGTCATACCTCACTGACAGTAGAAAAAACCAGGTTAAATAGTAAATTACGTTTCTCCTTTCTAAACTGAAGTTGAACCATCATCTTTAAACCCGAAACGGAGTATCCAAGTATTTTGGTCTAATAGACAATCCTTTTCAAACGTCTTGGATTCTATAATCTCTGAGAGTAACACCGACGATTGTCTATACAACATTGGAATCGTAATTCAACTATAGGTCTTTTTTTGATATATTGGTTGAATTCCCCAAGTATCAACACGTGCCATGCTACAATATGATAAGAAAATGTGAGAAGGAGACCCTTAGAATCAAATGTTGAGAATTGTTTCTTACGAGTAAGTCATTTCAGGATATCCCTATTTATATCATATTGCAACGACTGTCATTCTAAGGGGTTTAAAGACACAGGATACTCTGGCACTACGTCTCATAGACCCCGGATGAACTATATGAGGGAGGCTCAGGGTCCAAGGTAACTTGACGGTTGGGCGCAACCATAGACTAACGGTGTTAAGGAACTATATACTTTAGTACCACCTTAAAGGAACCTTACTATATAGAATTCGGACCTATCGTAAGTTACTGAAGGTCTACGGAAGTGTTACTACCAGGTGACGCATTCCTTAATGGTGTCTAATAGAGGGGAAACTAAACAGTGTCATAACATACCTCAAATAATAGTCTTCTTTATAATTGGGTTGGAAGTTGTCGTCGGATAAAGACTTTAGAAACCTGTTATAACGTTTTTTTTTTTTTTTTTTTTTTTCTTCTTCTTCTTCTTGGTCTTTTCCTCTGACAATAAGAAAAATGACTGTACTCTTACCAGTGAATAAAGACGATTCGAGGGTCCTTTTTTTACTTCCTTTTAGGGTATCAGGACTTCACGAAAGATAGGATTCGTACCTTATTTATAGGTCACCAGATCTCTCACAAGTAGATCTCTCACTTGTGTCACCGTTTCCATTGTCTTCACCCTTCCATGACAGTTGTCACGTGACTCGCCCCTGCTCGTCCCAAGAAAGACAGACGGTGGATGGAACCGGAGATCCGACGACGGTACGCACACTAGAACCTAAGACGTGGTGTCTGGATATGTTTTGATTAACAAGTACACTAAAAGAAAGACTCGGTGACGTCTACAGGAAAAGACATTGTTAAATTAATTGTGAAATTTTATTACTACGTAATTAATTACGGTTTAATGTTACTTTTAGGACCTCTTAATGTGAAATATAGTTGTAATTACGTTTTACTCAAGGAGGACCTATTAAAAAGAATGTTACTTATGTTTTTCTCTATTATGATTAATCCGGTAGTTAAATTTAAATGGTATTAAAGTTAGGTACAGTAAATAGACGAAGGGTCGTGTTTTGTTAAGACCAGATGGTGTGCAAACATGACGTCATCCCTACAGACACATCGTTAGTCCGGTCCCAGTTGAAATTCCATAACATTCTACCCGGACTTAAAACATAGAGTCAATAACTTTTGTCACACACACACAAATTCTTTCTCTTTCTTTAGGTTTCGAAATCATTATTTTACAGAACTAAACTTATTTCAATGTATGAGTCACAATACTATACGTACCGTATTCAGTAGTCCGACAGATAGTTCAATGTATATTAAGTCAAATAAAAAGTCAGAGTCCCAGTACTGGGTCCTCAATCTTCTTGACACCATAGAGTCCCGGCAATCGAGGACTCGTCTGGATTTAGTGGAGAAGGGTACAAGTTTTCACTATGGTAGTCGTGGACAATGTAAAGTAAAAGTAACGAAGATTATTCGTCTACAAGGAAAGTCGTACTCCTTCTCTCGTCCAAGGTCTCCACTTGAAATGTTGTAAACACTTCTTCCTTTTGTGTCGGCACCGAGAAGGTAAAGTAATTAAAAGAAAGAAGTCCCTGGGAAGTGTGAACAGAAAGTACAACTCTAAGTGAAGTACAGATCTCGTAACTCCCAGACATCTGGTAACATGAAGATTCAATTTTGTGGAGCTGATTTATAAAAGTATTTTAGAATTTACAAAATAAGAATGCATTCAGAAAGTTGTCATTCTCTCAAGTGACCCAGTGTAAGGAAGTCGACACACGAACGATTCAACGAAGTCAACACAGGGTGAGAAACGTTGGGATCCCTGACATCGGGTGGTCCAAGGAAACAGGTACTCTAAGAGGTCCGTTCTTATGATCTCATCCAACGGTACGGGAGGAGGTCCCCTAGAAGGACTAGGTCCCTACCTAGACACAGAGGACGTAAATGTCCATCTAAGAAATGACGATCACGGTGGACTCTTCGGGTAAGGAAGTCCCGAATTAGAATTTAATATGAGAGAAAAACTGTTCCTTCAGATTCTACTATCTTTAAGGGTGGAGAGTACAAACCCTTAGGACTGTATGTGAAACGACGACGACGACGACGACGACGACGACGACGACGACGACGACGACGACGACGACGACGAGCACAGACTGAGACACGCTGGGGTATCCGTCGTCGGGTGGTCAGAGGGGGTAGGGACCCTAAGAGGTCCGTTCTTGTGACCGATTTCACGACGTTTTTGTATAAATTATTTTACTAGTTGACATTACGTTTTCATCTATACCTTTATACGGTCGTTTCATTTGAAGGTTGTCATTCTTAGAGATGGAAGTCTTCCCTATTGTAGTCTTACACCATATGAAGAACATAGAGACCCCGTGAAAGGACCTACACACGATAGAGGAAAATCGTTAAATAGTGGTACGGGGAGAACTTCTAGTGAAAAGGGAACATAATTTACTGTGTTTGAAACGAGAAATATCAAACTAAAAGGTCACAAGATTTAGTCGTCACCTTTAAAGACGAACGGGTCCACAAGAGTTCCTTTCATCCGTTATCCGGATTTACTTCAGACCGTCTTTCTTTAATTAAAATTTTTTAGTTATTCGAGACAGAAACAAAAATAAGTCGAAATCCCCTTATGTATAGTCACTGTAAATGGAACCTGACACAGAGGTACGGACTTTATTGTTCTCGTACAGTCTCGCCTAGCCCCCGTATCCACTAGGTAAAGTGGAGGAGACGGACCAACTGACGGTCCACCATCTACTACTTCTGTCGACTTTTGAGCTAGAACATCCTGATGAACCATAGTATGTCAGTAGAAAGTTGGTATACATAGATGGTCTCCGTAGTTTTACTACGCCAAGTTGTACACAAGGAACAAATGTAGACATCTCAAAAAGTACTCCTACCATTTTTAGAGATTCGATCAAGTAGTATATGCGGTAATTAATATACGAACTTTAAAGACTTCCATTAAGATCTTTAATTTGTTCTATAGGAGTATCGAATCGAATCATAGAGTTATAAACAAATAAACGGAGAATGCTATGAATATAAGAGAAGGATGAGGTAAGGGGATAGTCCTTTATGATCATTTTTTGATACGTTTAAATCCTTGTAAGACTTTACCTTGACAAAATGTTTCTATACTTAACACAGTACAACGACCGTCTACTTACAAAAGTTTAGACAAGAAAATTATCATAGAATCGTTCCAATAATATGTTTCTTTGATAAATCTGATAAAGAGTCAACTGTATTAAATTAGGAAGATCAAAATCCAAATAAAACTTACCACTTCCGTTACACAGAGTTTACGACCCAACGCGACTGAATCTTTATCATTTAAATGTTTTTTTTTTTTTTCACTTGAAAGAATAATTTACTAGAAGGACTAAAAGAAGTGGGTGTAAATAGGTTCGTGTCTTGTTCGTCCTTGGTATTCTGGGATCACCGATCCAGAGTTGAATTGGAGTACTCATCTTTGGACAATCGGGGTCTAGAAGAAGGGGAGAACCTAAAAACGTAACGATGAAACGGGAAGTTGAGACCTTAATCTACCCTTAAATTTAAAGTCGAGATGAGATCCTTCGATGTATGGGAGTGATTCGAAGTCAAAAGAGTAGATGTTTCACCTTTATTATCATGTTCACCAAAACTTCTACCTATCTTACTTTCACGAATATGTCGCAATACATGGAAATCAAGTCAAAGACAGCCAACTTTTAGGTAAGCAACAAAGACGTTTATAACTGACTAGTGGAAAGTCACTGTCAGTGTTCGGAGACCGTTATTATTCTACTATTTCTATTTAAGAAATAGGTTTTCTTGAAGTGTCAGATCCACGGGTAAATGTTCAATGTTCAAGTCAAGTCAAGTCAAATCAGAGAGTCAGTACAGACTGAGAAACTCTGTTGTACTTGACGTCATGTGGTCCGGAGGAACAGGTAGTGGTTGAGGACCTCAGCTGCGTTTGGGTACAGGTAACACAGCCACTACGATAGGTTGGTAGAGTAGGAGACATTAGGGGAAGAGGAGGACGGAAGTTGGGAAGGGTCGTAGTCCCAGAAAAGTTTACTCAGTCAAGAAACGTAGTCCACTGGTTTCAAACCTCAAAGTAGAAGTTGTAGTCAGTAAGGTTACTTGTGGGTCCAGACTAGAGGATATCCTACCTGACCAACCTAAAGGAACGTCAGATTCCCTGAAAGTTCTCAGAAGAGGTTGTGACGTCAAGTTTTCGTAGTTAACAAGTCGTGAGTCGAAAGAAATATCGGGTTGAGAGTGTAGGTATGTACTGATGACCTTTTTGGTATCGGAACTGATCTGACTGGAAACAACCGTTTCATTACAGAGACGAAAAATTATACGACAGATGCAACCAGTATTGAATAGGAAGGTTCCTCATCCACAGAAAATCAAAGTACCAACGTTAGTGGTAGACGTCACTAAAACCTCGGATCCTTTTTTTCAGATGGTGACAAAGGTGACAAAGGGGTAGATAAAGGGTACTTCACTACCTGGCCTACGGTACTAGAATCAAAAGACTTACAACTCGAAATTCGGTTGAAAAAAAGTGAGAATAGAAAGTTAAAGTAGTTCTCCGAGAAATCAAGAAGAAGTGAAAGACGATATTCCCACCACAGTAGACGTATAGACTCCAATAACTATAAAGAGGGCCGTTAGAACTAAGGTGGAACACAAAGAAGGTCAGGTCGCAAAGAGTACTACATGAGACGTATATTCAATTTATTCGTCCCACTGTTGTATGTCGGAACTACCTGAGGAAAAGGATAAACCTTGGTCAGACAACAAGGTACAGGTTAAGATTGACAACGAAGGACTGGACGTATATCCAAAGAGTTCTCCGTCCAGTCCACCAGACTGGTACGGGTAGAGAAAGTCTTAAAAGGTCTCAAATAACACTAGATGTGTCAGTTTCCGAAACCGTATCAGTTATTTCGTCTTTATCTACAAAAGGACCTTGAGAGAACGAAAAAGCTACTAGGTCGCCTACAACCAATAAACTAGAGACCAAGGAGATGGAAAAGATTTTGGTCGAACTTGTAGACCTTCAAGTGTCAAGTGCATAACGACTTCGGACCGAACCTCTTAAAACTCGTAATGAATGATCGTACACTCTACTCACGTTAATACACCATCAAACTCGTAAGAAACCGTAACGGAAAGAAACCCTAACCTTACTTTTAAAAGGTCAGGACACCGGTGACGACTCAAAAGGTTTAAACGATCGTATGACTCACGTCGTGAAAGTGTCGTAGTAGAAAGTCCTAAACTTTATTGACCTTAAGGTAGTAGAGGTGATCGAAACAAGTATCACTACGAAGGATTCCAGGTGGACTGAAGTGTAAGGTCCTTCAGACCGAGATCTATTCACACTGACTAGTGTGGAAGTACTAATACACCGAGTACTTCTAGAAAGAACATGTCAAGAAGACACATAAGAACGGCGGAGAAGAATTATAGAAGACGAAGACAATCCAGGTATGGTAAAGACAGGAAATAACTCGGGTAGAAACGTACTTTACAAGGGAACTATCGAGATTAAAAGTACTTCTCTAGAGATCAGAAAGGGTAAGATAACAAAAGGAGAGAAAGAAACGTGACTAGAAACTCCTTCTGAAAGAATAGAGAGGAACGATAAGAAACCTTGAGACGTAAGTTTACCCACATAGAAAGGAAAAGAGGAAACGGAAAGTAAAGAGAAAAAAAGTGTCGATAAACATTCCGGAGGAGTCTGTCGGTAAACGAAAAAAAATCCATGTTCTCATTTATTAATTTTATGTGATACAATATTACCTCCGTACTTGTCTTATGGTATATCATTGTCTTTTTACCTTTCTAATTGAAACCCCTCAACCTCCTCTCTAGGTGTATTATCCACTATAAACTCAATATCAGGTCACTTCTTATTTGTGTCGTGGTAAGATTCTTTGGTTCTACATACATCTTTTCTCCGTCCAAGTAGTACACAGTTCAACATCTATACCTGTATATACCTAAGTATTGTCGAACAAATACTCCTGTCTCTAATTCACTCAAACCTACATTCACTAGTTTTTGTCCATAAAAGGAAGAGTATTGACCTCTCAAACCATTTGTATTGGTTTCAGAATTTAAAAATCCATGTGATACGGTATCGTAAAGACAAACGTCCTTAAATAAAATTCTCTTAACGGTACTTTATTCTTACTTCAACACTATGCTCAAAGACCAAGAGTGGTTCTACCGTTGGATCTTCCCGACAACCTAGGGACGGAGATTAGTTAGTATCTTTGTAATTCTTTTTTTACTCTTTGTCTGAGATCCTGTTTGTTACAGTGTTTTGACCCTTATAGTTACTCTGGTGTCACCTACCAACTGAAAACTTACACGCCATCATGACCTACGTGTTTCTCTGTTATTTACTTCTGTGTTCTATATTGACCAATACCGTTATTTATACACTTGGACCGGTCTTTAAAAATTGAAAACAAGAGTGGAAAGGAAGGTAATAGAACACTCGTAATTACGGACGATAAAAAGATCTCTGTATGTGAGAGTCATAAACCCAGACTCCCTATCCTAGTTTCATCGTATCGTTTTAGGGAATTCCATACTTATTAACTCCACTTGTACAAAGACGGGTAGTCAACAGGAGTCCATGGGTGAACAAACGGGACCGGGAGACTTGGGGTCTCAACCACCAGTGATACGTCTCAAACGGAGGACTGTGACAACGAACCGTTGTTCTGAAAGGGTCTCCTCAATGGACCACTCCGACGTTGTTTTCCCTCACCAGTTGTTACTAACATATGACTGAGTGCGGAGACGAGACCCGAGTAGGAAGGAAAAGGAATACGAACGAATAGACAGAAACCAGGAACCCGAGAAAGTGACGTGTAAAATGGTCCGTCTCTCGTCGTCCGTGAGTGTTCTCTTGTGCCTGAGTACCTGGCTCTATCGTTCGTGTGATACCGTAAATTGAAAGAATGTCTTGTGTGTGGTCTGACCCGTTGTATGTTGAAGATTCTCATTTGAAAATCTTCTCTACCTACTTATAAGATTTTATTCATACTAATTTTATGAGAACCCCCTTGTCTTGCTAAGTGAACATCGAGGGAACCATTTCTCAGACTGACGATACGTCCTCTGGACCCAAACTGGGGACCCAGTCCTTCTAAGGGACCTCTTCCTTTACCGTTGAGCGAGGTCATAAGAACGGACTTCTTAGGGTACCTGTTTCCTCGGACCGTCAGATGTCAGATGCTCCAGTGTTCTCACTGTGTTGACTCGCTGATTCGTGTGTCGTATGTCGTGCGTGGGTCAGTCGTCCTCCATCCTACTCCTTCATTTTCTTTCTTTTCGATTCTCAGTGTCGTCGATCTTTATCTTCTCTGCAATACATTTATGGTCTTTCGAGTTCCCTCTTTTTACCTTACTTTATCAATTTCTTTATTCTTTTTACATTGTCCTAAAAACCTTTAAAGTTCTGGAATCTTACTGTTCCCGACCATCTCGTGGTTTGTTCTTCTGATTCCTTTCGGAGGGTGTCCCGGATCGTTTCTCTTCACCACCTGAAATGATAGAAGGTCTTTCTTTCTCGTCGAGTAGATGTTCCTTTCTTCTTATTCCAACCGTAGTCTAAAGAGGTGTCGTTGTCACCTACCTTCTTTTTAATCACACAAATTCTTGACTTTCATTTATAAATTAATGTTTTTATAAATGACACTGTAAAGAATATTATCGCTTTACGACTTTCACGGAACTTACAGGTATGTTACCGTATGGTATGTAGGTGAAATTTAATACAATGTCTTTTTACGAAATTTGAATTCTTCCATCAGTGTTACTTATCTAAAGAGATACTCATATTCTAAGACGTGTACGGATTCTACTAAGGTAAAAACACATACACCTTTCTTACTTTCTCGTATCCGTCCTAATCAAAAATAGAGACGGCCAATCGACCTTGATGTATATGATGAAGGAAAAACGAAAAAATTGTAGATGTAAAAGAGTATACTCTAAAACAATGAAAAAATTCCCTTTTTTGTACACTGAATTGATAACTAAATAGAGACTCTCTTAAGGTTATGATTTATGATTAACCCTCACTAAAATCTACGAGTCTTCGACAATATTGCCAAGACCCTGTACACTGTCCTAACTTAATTCTGTCACCTAGATCCCCCGAGATGACCTGACTGTACGTCCTTTTTACTTGTCCTTAAACAATCGTCAACCTATCCCCTGTACAGTTCCTACTGAGACTTCAAAGGTCGAGGAGAGTATAAAATGAATAGTTGAGGATTTAAATCCAAACTTTCTTGATAATATGTACGGGAAGATTTCTTTACAACACTATGTTTTCTGTCTATAAATATGATACAAAGGTCGTCGAGGAAGATACTTTCGTGAAAACTTCGACTAAACATACATGTGGATGTAACACTCGGTGTCTATAAAATAAAAGTTCTTTTTGTACGAGATGTTTGAGAAAGGGTTGGACACAGTAATTCGTTTTCGTTAACGAAATAAGTGGTGGTTGGAGACGGACTCTAGAAAACTTACGTCGAAGTTTCCATGTAAGGTACTTATATAGAAAAAGGGTACACACAACTTTGGACGACCGTTTTATACACAATAAAGTATGGAGATACTTTTTTTACCCGGTGCATGTACTTACCCGTTAAATGTTGTCTTGGCTTTGTTTACTACCGGTGATATTCTTTTGTACAATTTAATAGAATCATTACTTGTAATGTGGATCAAAGTTTACCGTTTTATTAGAGAATTTTTCTATTACGTGTTACGACCGTCCAACAACCATTCTACTTGTAAAAGAATATACCAATCGTATGAAAGACCTTTTTAAGTAGTGATAAACTCTTCTTGTAATTTTGATTAGAAAGTAAGGTCGGGTCGTTAGTGTAAAAATCTTTAAATATAATTCGTTTATTAATCTTTATATCAATTCCTAATTGATTAACTACAAATTCTGTCCTATCACCGGTTTATTCAACATATAAATGATTTTCTTGCAAAAGGGGTTTTCAAATTACTATACTTCCTTATAAGTACTATGGATTCACTGTTTGAGACATACCGTATCTTAAAACTAAAATTTATCAAATAAAAACGTAAAATTTTTTTCCCTTTCTTTCTTGGACTTTATAGTCGTAGTTAATAGAAATTTATCACCCTAATAACTATTAAAACGATAGTAATAACCAAAAGATTCAAAGATTTCACTTCGTATTTCTAAAATTTTACCTCTATTAATAATTTTCATTAAATAAAGGTCATGTGAAAGTCACTACAACCCGTGAGTAGTAATGGAATAGACAAAAAAAAGAAAAACATATACATATATTTATCTATTGACCGTGTCTATATTTTTAGTCAAGTCAATAAATCCTTTTAATGGTGCACCGGTATCTGTACACAAATAAATTGATCCTACAACAGATCCTTCACGAGGAGTAAATCATTTTTAAATGACTCCCCGTATTTAGGTGTTAGACAGTTTCCACCTTTCCTATCTTTATTATGTCAGGTTTGGAGTAAAATGTTCACCCGAAACACTTTTAAATAAAAACAATACTCCGAGACCCTTCGGTAACTTCCGAAAGTTTACGTCTTTACTCTATTAATCTATTAAAACCATTATTACACACACCACCTAACCGTCCCATTATCAACTCCCTGTCCTGTAGGTCTCTCTTCAGATAAAATTATTAGGTCTTTCCTTCGTTATTTTAGCATATAACCCTTTCACCATCACCTAGACTTCTCGACTACTCGATCCACTCCATTGATATCTTCCACTATGGTAACGGACTCTATTTAATAGTTTACACGAGTCAGTGAGTCAACACAGACTGAGAAACACTGGGTACCTGACATCGGGTGGTCCGAGGAGACAGGTATCCTAAGAGGTCCGTTCTTGTGACCTCACCCAACGGTACGGGAGGAGGTTTCTAAGAAGGGTTAGGTCCCCCGTTTGGGTACAGAGGACTCAGAGAACGTAACTGTCCGTCTGAGAAATGGTGACTTGGTGGACCCTTCTCGAGTATAAACAGGTGTTAGAACGGTATGACACCCGAAAATTATTTATGGTTGAGTAATTGATTAATCCGATGTAAATATAGAAGAAATCTCCTTGAATTCAAACGTAATTATTCATAAATGAAAATTGAAGTATATAAAACTCTTTGTGTTCTCCTCTGGATACTGAATCCATTTATCCTGTCTCCGTGATTCGAAATTTATATGTAATTGTGGTACATCGATTCAATACGACATAGAAGGTCCGGTAAAAACAGGTCGGGTAGTAAAAGTATCGTTGTCACTGTTTTCATTGTGGATCTCTTTATCCTGATAAAAATTCAAAAGATGAAATACAGTTAATCTTTGATTAAACTTTACAAAATCACATTTCCACCTTCCATAAAGACCAGATCAGTGGTCGAAATTAATCAACAAAATTTTGGTTATATAAAAGAAGGAAAGAAACCCGTGGTATACAAGAAGAGGTGACTCTATACCTAAATACGGAAGTGACCCCGTATCATTTGTCCGTAAAAGGTTCCCCCACGAAAGAACGTCCGTACAAGACAACTGTAGTGGTACTTATATGCTTACTAGAATCCTTTTTCCTTTAATTTACGATCCTTCACGTAAGAATATAAAATGACTTCAACAACACCTAAGTTGATTGTCGTAATCTTGTTAAAGTTTTAATAATCTGAGGTCGGTAGGTCGGACACTAAGTTCACCAGTTCAGGAAAAAACTTATAGGGTGTTTCCCCGATAAACGAAACATTTATATAATATTTTCGAAAACTAGATCCACTTTAGACACAGGAACATCGGACATAAACAACTAAAATCATGTTCTTCGGGTCGAGGGTGAAACATATGGTGAGAATTCTAGGAAGAAGTAAGGGAAGTGTACGACAGGCATAGAAAATAAGACAAGTAATAGGACTAACGAGACAATACTTACACGTGATCAAAACATGTATAAAAATTTTATTTAAATGAAAAATTTCATACTTTTGTTTTCGGGAGAATTGTTAAAGATTTAAACCACTTGATGATAAATTTTATGTAAAAATTCCTTCTAAAGATATAACAAGAAGAACGAAGGTCTATAAAGACAAGTTAAAGTCAAAGGTTGGTTGGTGACCTCATTAGATAGATTTGACGTGAAGGGTGGTCACACACAATTCCGACAGTCTATTTGTTGTCGTTTGACTTAATAGTCAAGATCCCGTAGCAATACCGATAAAGGACACACAGACATTTCTATTTAACCTTTCTCGACCTGTTCTGTCACTCTCAGAAATGACTCTTCACCTAGACGATGAACACTTTCCTCTCCTCCTTGTCTTCCTCACACTCATCTGTTTCAGAATCCGACGTACCACGTTTTTTCGTTTGTTTTACATGTCTTCTGCAACACACAAACACACACACACACCCACACAATCAGTGAGTCAGCACAGACTGAGAACACTGGGGTACCTGACATCGGACGGTCCGAAGAGACAGGTATCTTAAGAGGTCCGTTCTTATGACCTCACCCAACGGAGGAGACTATCGAGTCTACCAGTTCTTAGACGGACGTTACGCCCTCCGGACCCAAACTAGGGATTCAACCCTTTTAGGGGACCTCTTCCCCTTCCGATAGGTGAGGTCATAAGACCGGACCTCTTAAGGCACCTGACATATCAGGAATTCCAATGTTTCTCAGTCTGTGCTGACTCGGTGAAAGTGAAACGGGAAGGGAAGAGGTCTCTTAGAAGGACTGAGTCCTTATCTTGGACCCAGAGGACGTAACGTCCGTCTAAGAAACGACTGACTCGATGATGTCTTCGGGATAAACGTTACATTGTTTCAGTACGATTAAACTTGTTTCTTAATAAGTTTTTTATATAATAATAAGTCTTAGGCAAACCCTTTGTTTTAAGTGATATCTCTGTCGGTTATCTCTCTAAAAAAAAAAAGGTAGTACCAAATAATAACCTCTTCCTTTACCGTTGGGTGAGGTCATAAGAACGGACCTCCTAGGATCCCTACGTCCTCGGACCACCCGACGGTAGATACCCCAGCGTGTCTCAGCCTGTGTTGACTTCGCTGAATCGTCGTCGTAACTGATATCAAGATACACCATATGTTATCCTGAAACAACAAATAGGTAAGAGATACATATTATCAGACGTAGACGAGCAGGATTTGAGGGTTAGGTAAGGAGGGTGTGGCGTGGAGGGGGAACCGTCGGTATTCAGATAAGAGATACAGACTCAGACAGACAAAGTATCTATACAAGTAAACACAGTATACCGTCTAAGGTGTACATTCACTATAGTATACCATAAATAGAAAGAGGAGTTAATGAAACGGAACACACTATTAGAGATCCAAGTAGGTGTATCGACGTTTACCGTAAAAAAGTAAGATAAATAATTACTCATTATAAGGTAACCTATATACATGTTGTGGAAATAGGTAAGTAGACAATAACCAGTGTATCCGACAAACATTTATTACTACGATACTTATATCCATACGTACCTAGAAAAGTTTAATACCCAAAAAGACCTATATACAGGTCCTCAATCTAATGAAATGACATACCGTTGAGATAAAAATCAGAAAACTTCTTGAAGGTATGATAAGAGGTATCACCAAAGTGGTTTAACGTAAGGGTGGTTTTCACACCCTCTCAAGGGAAAAGAGGTGTGGAAGAGGTCGGAGACAATAAACATTTAAAAATTACTACCAATGAGGGTTCTCTCTCTTAAAATATATTTCTGTACAAATACTTATGACCTTTCCAATTCTATCGTTTTTTCTTTTCCTTTTTCTCAACCTCCTTGTTTCGATTGTGGTTCCTTTTCAATGGTGGATACGGGTGAGAAGAAACTAGATCTTAATTAGTTGGATAAGGACGACGATGATGTCTTGACGGTCGTTGACGGTCGTTGACGGTCGGCGACGGTGTCAAAACCTCGGTTTCCTCCCTGGATACGAGACGGTGTTGTAACCTCGGTTTCCTCCTTGAGCAGGACGAAAGAAGAATAAAGAATAATCATGGAAGATAATCGTCTTGAGTAGTCTTTCTTTCGTCAGTTCCTCTTGACTCTTTACATCGAACGTCTGAAGATTGAAAGCTATATGTCTTTTCGTGTCTTCTCTCTTATTCCCAACTCTCGTTTATTCGTTTACAGACCGGATCATCCATACGGTCTGTCGTTTTTGAGTCCTTATGGTTTCAATATCACATTGTATCTTCATTCTTAAATTTGATGTATTTCTTCAGGATCAAAGTAAAAAAAAGAATATCAAAAATAAAAAATTGCTACTCTTAAAAAATCGTATACTTAAGAACATGTATATAAAATTTTCTTGATCATAGGAAACGGGGACCCCATTTTTTCTACTTTTAATGTGTATATGTAACCAAATAAGAATTATAAGAATAACGAAAGTGGTTATTATAAAAAATTTGACGAGAAGGTGCATTCGTCTTTGTATTCAGCGATAAAGGCTTTTTTCAAGACCCGTTAACCCGCTCCATCCTCCTACCTTCCTTTAATTAGTACTTAACGTTTCGAATATCTAGAACCTTCTAGATAGTTTCTTTGTAGTCTGAGAAGAAGTACAGGACTCCTTTTAGGACAAACAGAGTGGAGACTAAAACCGGTACCAATCTTATCTGTAAAAGAACTCGGAAGATGGGTAGAGTACGACTGTCACAGAACAAGTCTGTGATCTCCTGGATTATCGAGATCCAGAAAGTAAAGACCGACCCGAAGAGAGTAAAATGTTTTCTTCGACCATCCTCGGTGGTCGGACACTTTGGTTCTCCATGGTACTACAATTACAAGGGTTCACGTAGAGGATTAGTCACCCTCTGTCCAACTATATACTTATTAAAAGGACCAGATGACACTACGATGACATTACGAAGACACTCAATAAAAAAATATAAGGAGTCTTTCAAGACGAACCTTAACTTAGGGTAAATATAAACTATAAAATAAAAACCTAAATCTGAAAAATCGAAGTTGAGAAAAAAAAGTTACTACCAACAAGAGAGTATTAAGATACTTAAACCGACTGAAGTTTTAATGGTCATTCATAAATAAACAAATAAATAAAAATTTGACTTCATATCAACTAAATGAAGTCCTAGTCCAAGTTGGGGACTAAACCCTTCTAGATGGCTTCTTCTCTTACCGATGGGTGGGGTCATAAGGACGGACCTTTTAAGGTGTCTGACTCCTCGGACCGCTCACTGGCAGGTATCCCAGTGCTTCTCAGTCTGTGGTGACTCGTTGATTACGAAAGTGTGAAAGTATCAACTAAATGTTACATCACAATCATGTCGTCTCACTAAGTCAATGTATATATGGATATACATCGATGTCGATATAGTAAAAAACATAAGAAAACGAAATATTCAACCATTTTCTATACCTTACAACAAGGGAGACGATATGTCATACTGAAACAAAGAACATCAAAATATATTTCATAGTACATACACAATTAGGGTTCGAGGATTAAATAGGAAAACGACGGGAAAGGGGAAACCATTGGTATGAAAACAAAAGATACAGATACTCAAACGAAGATAAAATATTTATACAATAAGTATAGTAAAAAAAATCTAAAATGTATATTCATTATACATACCATAAATGGTAAAAATCGTTGTACCCACCTGGATCTCTAATATTACGATTCACTTCATTCAGTCTCTTTCTGTTTATAGTATTCTGAAGAAAATGAGTCGTACTACAAAGACTATAATTGGATACAGTACATAAAATTATCAGACAAGGAAAAAAAACCACTCAATATAAAGTAACATATTTATACAGTGTATATTTATACTAAATACAAAGGTAAATATCTGTAGACTAACCCGATAAAACTTATTTCGATATAAAACTAAGTTATTATAAAATAATTCATAACAACTTCTAAATTCATATTACAAAAACGAAGATACAGGTACTCTCTATAAACAGATATTAAAAAACAATTATAAAAAACACTCTATAGTCATGGTCCTAATACGACGGAAGTATTTCATTCAATCGTTTATAAGGAAGAAGGAGATTAAAGACATTCGGAAACATATTTAAACCATGATAAAGGGAATATAAAACTATCTTAAGTGTTTACTTTATTAGACCCGGACCTCAAAAGGAACACATTCAGAAAACTACTAACTAAATTGAAATAATTATCATCCTACAAAGTCTAAAAGTTAATTTTCAGTCAAAAATATTCGACAAGGAGAGACGGAGGTCCTAAATAGATAAAGTAGATGTAACAGTTATTCAAACACTATGTTTCAACTAGTATTATAACAAAATTACACGAAAATTACAGACATCCTATTTGTTACTATCGTTGTGAAAACAAGGACAATAACCATTAGACAAAAAATAAACAAACACTAGTCAGATTGATCTCCGAATCATAAAACAACTAGAAGATTTCTTTTGGTTCAAAAAAGGAATGACTAAAAACATAACGAGTAGACAAAAAATAAAGTAATTTCAGACGGTAATAGTACTATTAAAGGGATTAAAATGAATGAAACGGAAATTCAGGGAGACAAGGATACAAAGACAGAAAAAACCTAAAAATTTATAAAACTTTTAACGTTAAAGTAAATATAGATAAACGTAATAAAAATCATTAACGAAATCCATAAGTTTATATGTAGGAATGTAAAAGTGTCACTTAGATCTCGATGATAGCACGGTACAATACATTTGACGTCTTAC
This sequence comes from Capra ibex, assembly GCA_006410555.1. Taxonomy (NCBI): domain Eukaryota; kingdom Metazoa; phylum Chordata; class Mammalia; order Artiodactyla; family Bovidae; genus Capra; species Capra ibex. The sequence continues at coordinate 42,105,411 of SJYO01007492.1, read as the reverse complement.
AACGTTAACACATATCCTAGTATATTATAGAGAGTGAAATACAAGAGTACCTGTATTTTAAAATAAAGACATATGTAATATGTGAGGTACTCTATTACGACATTAAAAACGAAATTTAGTAGTATACTTAAAATTTCTTTAAATCTCCATTTCTCTAATCAGTAAATAGAAGTATAAACGGTAAAAGTTATCAGAAATAAGAAGGACTCCTATACTCAAAGATTAACCGAATTAAAAGAGATCAGAGTCTGGACGGAAACCGTTAAGAAAATTAAATACAGACGACCGTTGTTTAAGAGATTATATATAAAAATTATTTTTTTACATAAAAGGGATGTAAGATCTTGCTATAACAACGATCTATATCTTAAGGACCAACAACTTTCTAAAACCAACAAACTATAAAACGAAAGTAGTGGAATTACTATAGAGGGATAAGAGAAGACCCAGGGTTTCAAAGACCATTTATTCACCATATTGATAAATAAAAAAGAGAGACATACATTACAAAGTAAAAAGAAATCGACAAATGTCAAATAAAAAGAGAAAAAGAAACCAAAACACGTCAAAATAAAATTATATAGATTCATACTAAGAGCGTATATAAAGGACGAACCCTTAATGACTCCAAGAATTTAGAAATTTAAACACAGAAATAGTATAAAACTTTTTGTAAGCAGACAATAAAGAAATTTTATTGTAAGTTAAAATATCTATACGGTGTAAAACAGATGAACAGGTAGTCGACCACTCGTGAACCCAAAAAAAAAAAAAAGGTCCAAAACCGATGACACTTGTAGGAACATGTTCAAAAACACACCTACACACATTAAAGAGAACTATATGTAGATCCTCACCCCACTGACCCAGTATTTCATTGACATACAAGTTAAAAAACTCTATTTAATAATTCTCAAAATTTTCAATAAAAGAATCATTGAAGTGATCCCTCATGTTGACTGTAGAACAAATATTGTTAGATCAAGACTAATCATGGTTGAATTGAACTTATCATATACTTTGTTAAACAAGATTGTTTCGGGACAACGATAAGGTGAGAACCACCGAGTCTCCAACTTCACAGACGGACGTTACGTCCTCTGAACCCAAATTAGGGACCCAACCCTTCTAGGGGACCTCTTCCTTTACCGTTGGGTGAGGTCATAAGAACGGACCTCTTAGGGTACCTGTCTCCTCGGAACACCCCATGTCGGGTGCCCCAGCATTTCTCAGCCTGTGTTGACTCGTTAAAGTGAAAGTGAAAGTGAAACTGTATGTTTAATGCAGAAACATGTAAAGCTCAGGTAGTTGTATCGAAATATTTATGACGAAATACGTCAACAAAGAGTTGACTCTATCTTCCTTAATCAATGGTTGTTTTTATATATACATGATAGAAGGTATAAATGGACCCATCAATGGTGGTGACTTCTCGGAGAACTACTTTCACTTTCTCCTCTCACTTTTTCGACCGAATTTGGAGTTGTAAATCTTCTGATTCTAGTAACGTTACACAAGTAGTGAAGTACCGTTTTTTACCCCTTTGTTACCTTTGTCTCTGTCTGAAATAAAAGAACCCGAGGTTTTAGTGACGTCTACCACTGACGTCGGTACTTTAATTTTCTATGAACGAGAAACCTTCTTTACGATACTGGTTAGATCTGTCGTATAATTTTCAGTCTCTATAATGAAATGGTTGTTTCCAGACAGATCAGTTTCGATACCAAAAAGGTCATCAGTACATACCTACACTCTGAACCTGATACTTCTTTCGACTCACGACTTCCTGACTACGAAGACTTGACACTACAACCTCTTCTGAGAACTCTCAGGGAACCTGACGTTCCTCTAGGTTGGTCAGGTAGGATTTCCTTTAATCAGGACTTATAAGTAACCCTTCTGACTACGACTTCGACTTTGAGGTTATAAAACCAGTGGATTACACTTCTCGACTGAGTAAACTTTTCTGGAACTACGACCCTTTCTAACTTCCGTCCTCCTCTTCCCCTACTGTCTCCTACTCCACCAACCTACCGTAGTGACTGAGTTACCTGTACTCAAACTCGTTCGAGACCCTTTACCACTACTTGTCCCTTCCGACCGTACGACGTCAGGAACCCTAACGTTTCTCAACCTGTACCGACTCACTGATTTGACTTGACTTGAGTCAATGGTAGTGACCATGAGAAATACTTAGGTACACCTAATTTTGATTGCAGATCATAAAAAGACCCGAGGTTTTAGTGACGTCTACCACTAACGTCGGTACTTTAATTTTTTACGAATGAGGAACCTTCCTTTCAATACTGGTTGGATCTGTCGTATAATTTTTCGTCTCTGTAATGAAACAGTTGTTTCCAGGTAGATCAGTTCCGAGACCAAAAAGGTCACCAGTACATACCTACACTCTCAACCTGATACTTCTTTCGACTCGTGACTTCTTAACTACGAAAACTTGACACCACAACCTCTTCTGAAAACTCTCAAGGAACCTGAGGTCCCTCTAGGTTGATCAGGTAGGATTTCCTCTAGTCAGGACCCACAAGTAACCTTCCTGACTACAACTTGGACTTTGAGGTTATGAAACCAGTGGACTACTCTTCTTGACTGAGTAACCTTTTCTGGGACTACGACCCATTCTAACTCTCGTCCTCTTCTTTCCTTACTGTCTCCTACTCTAAAAACCTACCATAGTGGCTGAGTTATCTGTAACCAAACCTAACTGAGACCCTCAACCACTACCTGTCCCTCCGGAGCGTACGACACCAAGTACCCCAGTGTTCCTCAGCCTGTACTGACTCACTGACTTGACTCGACTTCACAGGAAAAAAAAAGTTGGACTTCCTAAGGGAAATCACAAAGATTCCGTCCGAGGGATCGTTAATTAAAAGAGTAAAACAAATGAACGTTACAAAATTAAAACGGAAATAAAAACTGGTTATCGAAAACAACAACAACAACAACAACAACAACAAATATCAGAATAAAGTCAGGAAACTCAAATAGTGGAGAAATGCTATAGGACCAAAAGAACCCAAAACCATTCAGTCAACAGTGAGTAACTTTTAAGGAACACGTACGACTCAAACAAAAGAGAGGGACAACGAGGAAGCTCCAAGAGAGGAACAGAAACCTGTCAAACCGATACTACACAGATCTATGCCTAGAGGAAAACAAAAGGGATGATCATCACAAAGTCCTAAGAACGTACATATCCGATTACAAGTAGTTTCAACCCCTCAAAAGTCGAAAGAAGTTTATAATAAAGACGGGAAAGACTGAGAGAGAAAAAGAAGACCTTGAAAGTGTATTCGTATAGATAGTCCGAAGACTCAAAGACCATTAAAAGGAAATTAATAAAACAGACACGGAGTTTCACCTATTAAAGTAAACTGGATAGAAGTTCGCATGAATAAAAAGAAGACAGTCAAGAATAGACGACAATAAGGTGAGATCACTTACAAAGTAACATTGTTAGTCTGAAAATTCGAGGTCGTAAAGACAAACCAAAGTAAAGTATTAAAATTAAAACACAAGTATAAAAGACAAAACAACAACAATAACTGAGTCAGTATAGACTGAGAAAGACTGGGGTACCTGACGTCGTGTGGTCCGAAGGGACAGGAAGTGACAGTGGACCTCGAACGAGTTTGAGTACAGATAACTCAACCACTACGGTAGGTTGACAGAGTAGGTGAGAACAGGACAAGAGAAGGACGGAAGTTAGAAAGGGTCGTAGTCCCAGAAAAGATTACTCAGTCGAGAAGTGTAGTCCACCAGTTTCATGACCTCGAAGTTGAAGTGGTAGTCAGGAAGATTACTTATAAGTCCTAACTAAAGGAAATCCTAACTGACCAAACTACAGAAACGTCAGGTTCTCTGAGAGTTCTTAGACCACACTCTGAATAGTATGAAAGGAAATCAAAAATTTTACATTAAAATAAAGTAATCAACTCGTATACATACTATAGACTTAATTTTAAAAACAGAACATTCAGGTCATAAACCTGATAACCTGTACGAAAAGATAAAGAAGTATATAGTACATTAAGAAAACAACTTTGAACCTGTAAAATTCATTACATTGTACCATCGAGACTCTTATTTAGAAACGCAGGAGGGGGTCGGACAAGAATAACAACACCAAATAAACAAATCACTTAAAAGACCCTTTAATACATTATGGAATGAGAAACAATACACATCGGTAATTTCAAAGTAGAGACAAATCAATAGAAAGACCAATCTATCACTAACCTGTCTCTAAAAGAATTTACCGGACTTGGTCATTCAAAGAGTGTAGACAACTTCCCGGGTCACACACACAACCTCATCCGAAAGTTACGCCTCATCAAACATGGAATCGGAAATCAAGAACGAACGTGTCTAGGAATTCCAGTCGATACCTATCTCTAACCTTAGAGCAGTTCAGAAAGACACCATACACAGTGACACGATATGTACGTCTACCGGAAGATCCAGGAGTCTTTTTACAATCCATAGAAGTTTTGGGGGGTACCTCTAGAGTAAAGGAAAAATCAAAAAACCGACGAGTCAATGGGGTTGACCGTAACGACAGGATCCTTTGTTTCCAATTTGATAATAGAGACTGACAAAATCTGTTTCCGGGGTGCCTGAAAGGAGTAGGTGACTCGAGACTTACTTAAACTCATTCTTGTTCGAGACCCTTACAAAAAATGGTACTTCGAGGTTCTGTCTGGTCTATTACTGTAAAGAAACCTCTACCTAAAAATCCTCTCAAGGTTTGGGTAAACCAGGTGAGGGCACTGACGACCTGACGACAAAAAATCAATGGTACCAAGGTTTCACTTACCAAGAATTCCGATGACATTTCGACCCTCTTTCTTCTACCCTTATCTCATTCAATTTTACGGTGTTTCGAGTTATAAGAATGACTCTAAGTTGGTCAAAAGAACTTATTTGTGAGGAACCCAACAACTTTTAGAAGTCAATTAAGGTCCTCAAGAATTTTGTCTACTAAATTGTTAACAAATAGTCACAAGAGTAACGAAAATACCTTTCCACCTAAAAGTCTCTGGTAATGAAACGGTTACAACGAAAGGTTATTTGTCTCATTGAATAAATTAAGTGTTTATGAAGGTACATGATTTTATGATTAAGAAATCCATGTAGTATTTCATAAACTTTTATCTTAAAATTTCGTTTATGTTATTTTTCATTGATATATATTTTCAAGATTATAAGGGACAACATAGTATTATCTAACAGAAGGACCTTATACTCAAAGGATCTACTTTGAAAGACCCTATCTGAAAACAGTTAAAAGTGAAGACCAAAATAACTCTGGTGTCTTTTAAACAGTACCTAACATAAGATAACTATTATTTACTACTATATCATTCACATTAATAGTCACATAAATTTTCCGAAAATTAAATTCAAAATGTCGTACACCCAGTTTCGGTTCGAAGACCCTAGTTAAGGTCGGTTCGGGTAAACGAATTCGACGAAAACACGATGTTTCCGTCTGAACTCATCGATGTTATCTCTGATGTAACGGGTTTCTCGGATTTTACAGATGAGAGACCGGGAAACGTATTTTTCAAAAGACTAGAAACGTCATTTCATTCTGAGTCTCAACGTGACCTGAAACTACCAAGACTTTGAAACCCAACATAGGTTTGGTTATGGTATAAACATTTGTTTTATGTCTAAAGACCCAAGATGGGGTCCTTAGTATTCTAGTCACTCAATGAACAAGAGACTAAAAATCAAGTCGAACCACCTACTCCTCGGGATCCTCTGACCTCCTTTCCTTTTTTACACTCTAGTCTAAATAAAGGGAATAAAGAAAGGAGGTTAGAGGAGACTGAATCTTCTGAAAGAGGTAGATAAGAAGACACATAGTCACAGGGGAGTTAGTCGAGGAGAGGAGTGTGAAAGTCCACATGTTCCCCACCAACTCAAAAAATAACAAACCCCATAAAGTGTCAGGGAATACCAAAAGGGATATGTGTGAGAAAAATTATTAAGAAAACAAAGTCAAGACAATCAAGTCAAGTCAGCGAGTCACCAAAGGCTGAGAAACGCTGGGGTACTTAGTGTGTCGTGCGGACCGGAGGGACAGGTAGTGTTGAGGGTCTCAAGTGGGTCTGAGTGCGGTAACTCAGTCACTACGGTAGGTCGGTAGAGTAGGAGACAACAGGGGAAGAGGAGGACGGGGGTTAGGGAGGGTCGTAGTTTCAGAAAAGGTTACTCAGTTGAGAAGAGTACTCCACCGGTTTCATGACCTCTAAGTTGAAGTCGTTGTAAGAAAGGTTTCTTTAGGGTCCCGACTAGAGGAAATCTTATCTGACCAACCTAGAGGAACGTCAGGTTCCCTGAGAGTTCTCAGAAGAGGTTGTTGTGTCAAGTTTTCGTAGTTAAGAAGCCACGAGTCGAAAGAAGTGTCAGGTTGAGAGTATAGGTATGTACTGGTGTCCTTTTTGGTATCGGAAGCGATCTGCCTGGAACAAACCGTTTCATTACAGAGACGAAAAGTTATACGATAGATCCAACCAGTATTGAAAAGAAGGCTCTTCATTCGTAGAAAATTAAAGTACCGACGTCAGTGGTAGACGTCACTAAAACCTCGGGTCTTTTTATTTCAGACTGTGACAAAGGTGACAAAGGGGTAGATAAAGGGTACTTCACTACCCTGGTCTACGGTACTAGAAGCAAAAGACTTACAACTCGAAATTCGGTTGAAAAAACGAGAGGAGAAAGTGAAAGTAGTTCTCCGAAAAATCAAGGAGAAGTGAAAGACGGTATTCCCACCGCAGTAGACGTATAGACTCCAATAACTACAAAGAGGGCCGTTAGAACTAGGGTCGAACACAAAGAAGGTCAGGTCGCAAAGAGTACTACATGAGACGTATATTCAATCTACTCGTCCCACTGTTATATGTCGGAACTGCATGAGGAAAAGGATAAACCTTGGTCAGACAACAAGGTACAAGTCAAGATTGACAACGAAGGACTGGACGTATATCTAAAGAGTTCTCCGTCCAGTCCACCAGACCATAAGGGTAGGTAAAGTCTTAAAAGGTGTCAACTAACACTAGGTGTGTCAGTTTCCGAAACCGTATCAGTTATTTCGTCTTTATCTACAAAAAAGACCTTGAGAGAACGAAAAAAGTCTAGGTCACTTACAACCGTCAAACTAGAGACCAAGGAGACGGAAAAGATTTTGGTCGAACTTGTAGACCTTCAAGTGTTAAGTGTATAAGGACTTCGGACCGAACCCCTTAAAACTCGTGATGAAATGATCGTACACTCTATTCACGTTAACACGCCATCAAACTCGTAAGAAAACGTAACGGAAAGAAACCCTAACCTTACTTTTGACTGGAAAAGGTCAGGACACCGGTGACGACTCAAAAGGGTCAAACGACCGTACAACTCACGTCGTGAAAGTGTCGTAGTAGAAAATCCTAAACTTTATCGAAAATGAATCCCGAAGGGACCACCGAGTCTCCAATTTCGCAGACGGATGTTACTTCCTCTGGACCCAAGCTAGGGACCCAGTCCTTCTAGGGGACCTCTTCCTTTACCGTTGGGTGAGGTCATAAGAACGGACCTCTTACGGTACCTGCCTCCTCGGACCACCCGATGTCGGGAACCCCAGCGTTTCTCAGCCTGTGCTGACTCATTGAAATGAAAGAAAGTGAAAGAGGATTTAATATGATTAAAATCCCATAGAAAATTCGACCTTTAGTGTGACTTTGAGATTCAGAAGGATGAGAAGAAAAAATTGGAGTTTTAAAGTTAGATAGGAAAGAGATATGACTTGAGGAGAGAATTTTTTTATAATAGAGAGGGAAAGTCAAAACACGATATAACTTAAAATTTTAAGATGGAAGACAAAGAAAGTAGTTCAACGATTATTTTAACACTTGTCAATACCGATCCTCATTATGGACACCTACCAATGATTTTTCGAAGGACCAACAAAACTAGGTAAATACTGTCAGAAACGACAATAATGTGATCGATGATTAGTTAAATAATTTTTCGGAGACCAGAAGTACGGACATAAATGGGTAACAACGACAGGAACTGTGAGACTAAAGGGATTTCAGAGTATAAGTATCCTTCATGTTTTAAAGTCTCTAATATGTATATACCACTAAATCAATGATTCAGTACAGGGTGAGAACACTGGGGTACCTGACATCCGGTGGTCCAAGGAGACTGGTACCTTAAAACGTCCGTTCTCATGACCTCACCAAACGGTAAAGGAAAAGGTCCCCTAGAAAGGTTGGGTCCCTACTTTGAGTCCACAGGACGTGAAGTCCGTCTAAGAAACGACTAACTCGATGGTCGGAGAGAGATAAGAGACTAGGAGTCGAAGACGATCTGCCGTCTGATTTTAAGTCTATACGAACTTTTACCGTTAGATCCATAAAGTCAAAAAAAGTTTGAACTGAAAGGAAATTATTTAGGACATCTTTCTGACGAAATACTGTGATGACTACAGGAAAACTGTGAACTGGGAAATATGAACTAGTGGGGACAATGGTAACTTCAAGTAGTCGTAAAATCGTTATTTGTAAAGAACTTGAAGGAAAAAACCGGTCTAACTTATTCAGATTCGATCTCTTAATTCTAGTTACACTTCATGGACCATTTTATCCAGGTAAACTGTACTGTCGTACGATGTATAATAAATATGATGTATTATATACATATAGAAGACAAGTCTTTCAAGAGACATAGAAATAACTCCCACTCGTATTCGTTTCCGTCCAAAAAGTTTTAACGGGGTACATATTAAACGAGTATTAACGAAAATACCTTAACGAGTAGTCTTTAGACAGTAATTTAGAAGAGGTCTCTCGTATTGTGTCCACTAGTCTTTATTTAACGAAAATCACAACACACATATTTCTATGACCAAAATAAACATATTAATAAAAGTCGAGGAGCCATATCATAAAAGTACTCAGACTCAGTTGAAGTTCTGAAATAGAGAAATACTCTTCCTTTAGTTGTAATCCTTTGTCTCGTTTTTATACGTCTATCTAAGTGTAAAGTTAAAACTAAGAACCCTCTTCCTATCCTTTGTACACGTCTGTGTAAAGTGACAAACATAAAAGAATTTCTTAACTCCCCATAGTCGTTCGATTACTTCTTCCTTCAGTTATCCCCCGGTTGACTCATCCCGTCTTAGTAATCATGATCGATTACTAAGGAGACAGAAATGAACGACCACGGTTTTACACTAATATAGGTTTTACTTTTGTATCACTTAATACTTTGTAGAAACAAGAAAGGAATTTATTACTTATGGTGATTATTTATAAATTATTCATGAATGATATCTACCGGTTTTGTATACTTTTATATCCGTTTTTACGTAATTTTCATCAATAAGTATAATGTTATATACTAAAACAAGTTACCAGACTGGACTATATAAGTCACGTAACGGGGAATAGTACTACCAGTCCTAGTACAAGGGTATTTGAAACATCTTGAATGTAATACATGCTAACTTCCCGTACATAGACCCTTGAGAGACCATGTCAAGACGCCCATTGAGGTTAAGGAACTTAGAAACCGTTCAACTGGAGAAACCTGACCGGTACCGGTACCGGTACCGATACGGTCAAAGTAAGTGGAACAACCTTCACCTATTATTAAGTGTTTTCAAAAACAGGCTGTGTGACAGACATAGAAACTTAAAAACTTGGTCGAAAGGTCAACACGACACCCTTTACCGTCGAGAAAGTTTTACTATACGTAATTTCTCAAGACGATAAGTAACAATAATAGTCGGTAAAGTAGATGTATCGTCATAGTCGAGCTAGGTAAGTAAAAAATAGTTATAAATTTTTTGGATTTTACATAAAGGTTTAAAATTACTGTGAGACAGATATGTCCCCTAGAAGATTCTTAAAAAGTAAATTAGGAATACTGTTCATATACTCAAATGAAGAGAAAAGTGAAGGTAAAACGTCTCCATATTTACCTCCGTCTCCCTCTAATTCAGTAAACATGTCGTAGTATCTCGAGTATTTACCTTTTAGTACTCAGGACCCAAATCTCTTCCTCTTATTTAATTTGTCTCACTTTACTCACTTCTTTGTAATCCAATTGATCATCTTGTCTTTATAAAAAGATATACAAATATATTATACTAATTGATAATTATATTGGATGAGACCGAACGTATAGTCTATAGTTAAAATTCCCTGCGGTCTTACTAAAGATCTCTCAACAAGATTATTCGTATAAAGTGGTACTTTCACGATACACCGGAAACTGTTAAAAAATCGTAGAGACACGGAAGTTTTTTACCTCTACTAACAAAATTGGTAGATGGTCCACTCAACGATAAACCCTTAAACTTATATTTAACAAAAAACTAAAGGAACCTTCTTTCAGTATCATATTTTTGTTTAACCCCGATAATATTACTGTTCACACACTCACATGTAATTAAAGGGGGAATACAAGAATAACGGTCGTCTACCTCCGGCTTTAACTTAACGACGACTGACAACAGGGAACAATACCGGACACCTCTATACTGTTAACTCCTTCTTGAATCTCTTTACGGTTCATCATCTCGTACTTCCTCACCCACACTGGGTGACGGAACCTATAAAATACCGACTATCGTAAACCGTTCTTTTTTAGACGTCGGAGATATCATCAGAACGTTTATCTAAAGTTGTAGTTGGTACGTGGGTGGGAGCAGGGACAAACTAAACGGGACATTTCATATATAAACGACTTTAGACGAGAAGATTAAAAGTCAATGGAGTGACCTGGGGAACATTTGTGGATTTATAACTTTATTTATTGTGAACTTTTCAAGAAATAAATTAATTTTTAACCCCGTGTCTTTTATCTCCGTTCCTTGTACTTTAAAGAATAGGTAGGATCAAAAGTAAGGAAAACCTAAACAGGATAAAAGGTCGGACAAACTGGTCTTTAAAAATGGTTCTCTCAGAAACTTACTAGAAGGTCCCCACGAACGGAGTACCCTTAATCTTCATGTTATAGACACGTACGATGGCGTGACAAAAAACAAAAAAAAACAAAACAAAAACAAAAACAAAAACAAAAGGTGGTCCTCTCTCAGACGTCGAAAGTACTCTAAGAGCTTTGTCGAATTTTGAAGTTTTTCAAATACTTAGGGACGAAACCTAGAAACCAAATACCCCGTCACTTTGAAACATACAAACGAAATTACTAACTCTGTGTCGCAAAATACACTTTCTCTTGTTCCCTCACCACCTCTTTTTGTCGAACCTCCCGTAATAATGGAAAGGGCTAGAAGTAAAGAACAGTACTTAATAATTAGTACTCCATTGTGAAGTAGACTACGAAACTTTTGAGAGGGAGACCATTCTTGTCGGATTAACTTAACCTCCTTCACCTCGTCCTTCTTGATTTGCACCTGCAACTACCAAAGTGGTTTTCGTTAATATGTGTGATGTCGGAAGAGGTGGACAAACTTTTGGGTTCCGGGTGATTAGGAGTACGGTGTTCCCTTGTGTACCCTTTCATCTCCTCTTTACTTTTAACAACTCGAAGTTCGGACAGAAGGAACTCTCGTGAACTAAAACCGATTCCCCTCATAAGTCCCTATTCTCTCCTATTCCCCGGACCCGTCCCCAGACTAGTTACCCTCTACTCTCACACTCGGTCAGACTAGAGACCTTACCCAAAACCCTTACATTGTCTTTGAAATTGTATCGTATAGTGGATCATTAAAACTAAAATCCTTAAATAGAGTCGTTTAACATCTAGATTTTTAAACTTTATTAACCGTATGTTATCTTATACCTCAGTATTTTTAGTACAAATTCATATAAAAATATACTTTGACATGAAAACTATAAAACACATTTTTTCATTTTATCTGTTATTTTATTATGTATAAACCGTTTCATATCATATTAAGTGTAACTACTCTTTACATTACGATACCCCAATTCCTTATACATGCATTCCATTAAAAAATATACTATATTCGTACCTGTATTACTATGTAATTTACTATGTGATTTACTATTTTTACCAGGGTCACCCATTAGACTAACGTGAATTAAATGGAAACGAAATGAAAGTAAAAAAAAGTCATCCATACAGGGGAAAAAACAGTAATTCATATACCGTTGGGTGATGTCATAAGAACGGACCTCTTAGGGCACCTGTCCCCTCGGACCACCCGACGACAGGTACCCCAGTGTGTCTCAGCCTGTACTGACTTCGCTGAATCGTCCATACGTACCGTACGTAACCTCTTTCTTTACCGTTGGGTGAGGTCATAAGAACGGACCTCTTAGGGTTCCAGTCTCCTCGAACCACCCGACGGTAGATACCCCATCGTGTTTCAACCTACGCTGACTACACTGAATCGTCGTCGTCGTACAATTATGTTCAAATCTGTTATAGAAGAAAACTTTTATATCTGAGGTCCAATTTTCATCTAATAGGGTAGTCGTTTTCTGGTTCAGAAAGGTTGAGAGTTTCCAACTCAAGATGGACTTTAACTTCGTCTGTCTCCACTGAGTCTCCCACGGGCACGACGGAACTCTGTTCCGCCTTTCCAGTCAGGTCCGACAGAGGGACCCAGACGTGGTGGAGGAAGATAGGTGTCGGTCCAGTTTGACTCTCTCAAAGTCGGTACAATTCATGGTGTGTCTTTTTGAAGTTTTCTGTAAACTTGTGTTTTCCTCTTTTGTTTTAGTTGAGTCTGGGATCGTCTTAAAGGATGAAGCATGACGAATGTACGATTGAGGGGAATCAAGGGACACAAATGAGACTAATCTAGTAAAGGATTTGAGACGATCTGAGTGGAACGAACAGAAAGAATGTCTTACGTCTGAGAGACGAACTAAAAGTGACATAGGAGTTACGGATCGTGTTGTGAGGTAAACAGTCACGACTCACTTATTTACTAATTTCTTTACGTACTTACTTCTCTTAGTTCCTTGTTGTAGAATCGATGGAACCTAAGGGGTCTTCGTTTGTGTTACTTTAGATTCTGATCTTTTGTCTATAAAAAGGTTTCTATTGGTCTCATCTTGTCCGTAGGGACTCCCCATTCTTTACCACTGAGTTTTATCACGTGTACCCCTAAACCTTCCCATTGTTCCTCTCTTGACGATGTTTTTTTTTGTTCGACTTTACTTTTCCGTCTCCACCCGACACCGTCGATATAAGATGGTAATGCGTACTGTAATGACATCCCTACCTCCTTGTTTCCAACAAATCAAACGTCTCTTCACCTAAGAACTTACCCACTTTTAATTTAGACACCATACTAACCTTCACCTCTGTCGTGTGTCCTGCTAAAATCAGTGTATTTGTTCTTACCGACATACGTTACTAAAGATAAGTTGGGGGGACCGAAGGACCGGATTCGACTAATAATAATTCGTAAATACACCGTAAAGTATACATGTTCACGAAATGTTAGTAAATAATAAATAAGGAGTGTTGCACTCTTTCGGTGTTTAGTTCCCGTCCCTATTTCAATTATGTTAAAATAATTTGTTCTCCCCACACGGATCGTCGTCCGAGTCGATGTTGGTCTCTCACACTGGAGTGTCCTCTCTTCTTTGTACTGTTAATGAAAAAAAAAAAAGAAAAACACAACGTTAAATGTGAAAATTAGTCATAATTCAGTCTACTGGGACGTGTGGACCCTCTTGAGGACCCTCGGACCGTTAGACCACACAGTCGAGGTCCCTTTCGGACGGAGTCTTAGATAGGGAAAATAGTATGTAAAGGAGGAGCCCAGGACAAAGAGGGGACAGAAGGAAGACGAAAGATCTAAATTAAAGTACATAGAGAAGAAATAAAGGAAAGAAAATACGGGACAGAGAGAAGAGAAAGGAAGGATAAAGAAAGACAGAGTAGAAACAGAAAAAAGAAAGCAGAAGGAAGAGTAGAGAATAGAGAGAGAGACTGAGAAGAAAGATCAGAGACATAAAAAGACAAAAAGAGAGAGAGAGAGGGAGGAGTGGGGTCTATGCGTATCTATGTGTACCTGTGGTTTATGTCTCTTTCTTCGTCTTAGATTAACATACTCCACGTCTTCCAGTAAAAGGAGAGTTCTGTCGTGAGGAAGTGACGGAAGAAGACTCTTGACTGTGTACCTTTTAAAATTGAGCTAAACACGTCCCTCTTATTACGGTCACAATTAGGTTCAACGAACCTTCCAGCAAATTTTTGGTAAGATCCAACAAAATGAGGGTGACGATCACAAGAAGTCCGTGAAGAGTATTTACGATTACTTATTAAGTGGAACCATCATATCTGTTTGCGTCCGACCACACAATAAACCTTTAGTAAGTTTAACTGATTAATCGGTAAAGGAAAGTTAAAATAAATTGTTTCTTTTTCCTAAAACTCTAAATGTAATGTTTTTAAGAATTACTAAGTATAATTAAACCCCTTCCCCAACTAGTGCAAATCATACTTTCGGACTTACCAAAGTTTAAAAATGTAATGTATATGTAAATAATATAAACTCCGTCTTAAAATAATCTGTTACTTACTTTTATCGAATCGATCTTCAAAGTGACCAGGTTAGAACTCTCATCTATTCTTAGTAAACAATAACTGTCTACATAACCTTTGTTTCTTGTCATCTACATATGACAAGAATTTTAGAGAAATTTATGAATAAGTAAGTTCTATTCACTTAGGGATGATACACATCCTATGTGACGAGATGTACGATTCCTATCTGATCTTTAGACCTCCTTTTCCAGGAACGAAAGTACTCTAAATCAAAGTTTAACCCTATAAAATGTACATCTCTTTCTATTAATCTCTACCTTCCTATCTATCTACTATCTATCTCTGTATATCTACAGTGTATTACTGTGTACCATTCGTCTTTTATCTTTCACAGATCCCCACAAGACCCCCGTACAACTCACGATAAAATTCTTCCCAGTCCTTTTTCGAGATTCCTTCCACTGTTGTCTAGTCTCTGATTTGTAACTCTTCCCCGGTTGACACAATTCTAAACTCGTAAGGTTCACCTATTCGTTCCACATTCTCGGGATAACTCTTGACCGAGCCACACAACGTTAGGGTACAACCTTTGTCACTACTTTCTTTCTCACCATCCTGTTTTCCCGTTTTAGACCGGTCCCTGGTTTAGTGTAACTAAGAAAGAAACAAACAGTTTCGGAGGGATCACGTATTTTGTCGTAAAGTAGGGTCATTGATTTAGTAGTGTTAACAGTTAATGACCGACCTTGTCCTACTCAGACAAGTCAATACTGGCTACGTAAAGGGGAAACGTATGAAAAGAAAAGTATAGACATTGGAAGGGATAAACCCCGTTATCTACACTTAAAGGTCATATGGTTATTTCTCTTTGGAGTCTCTTACTTATTTTTATTAAACCAAAAAGTTATTTCATTTTTCGGCTCGTATTATTATATATATGGTTAAAAAACATATATATACATATATATGTTTATTATATATATATAAACTTTATTACATATGGTTTCACGTAATAACTTAAAAGAGAAGTTCTAATATGATTCTAGAAGGATCTACCCATATACCTCTGATAGACCTGAGATAAACGTGGGATAGGTTGGGTCTGGTTTAGGTCTTTCCCCTTCTATCTACGGATTGGACTGGTCGACGGTCGAAACCTCGACGTCCGCGACATAGTTTCAGGAAGGGCACGAAATGAGGAAGTGATCTTCCACTCCCAAACTGACTAATTTTAACCCTATTTAGAAATGATCAGGGTCACCAGTTGTTGGTCACCAACCTCAAAATTGTATTTCTAAATGACCCTCTACATCGAGTTTTCTTTAAAACCTCGATCCATCCCTACCCATCCTCTTCCGTTACCGTGGGGTGAGGTCATGAGAACGGACCTTTTAGGGGCACCTACCTCCTCAGACCACCCGACGTCAGGTACCCCAGAGCTTCCCAACCTGTGCTTACTCGTTGAAGTGAAAGTGAAAAAAAGTGAAAGTACGTAACCTCTTCCTTTACCTTTGGGTGAGGTCACAAGAACGGACCTCCTAGGGTCCCTGCCCCCTCGGACCAACCGACGGTAGATATCCCAGCGTGTCTCAGCCTGTGTTGATTTCGCTGAATCGTCGTCGTCGTCGTCGTCGTCGTCGTCCCTACCCATCATATTGTAACCCACTGTATATCAGAAACCATAATGTACCTACTTCAGAAACTAAAATGTCTTCAATGGTTTTATAAACTGAAATGTCTTCAAAGTGTCTTTTATAAACTAAAATATCTTTAATAGTGTTATATACTGATAAAGATCATCAGTACATACTTACACTCTCAACCTGATATTTCTTTCGACTTACGGGTTCTTAACTATGAAAACTTGACACCACAACCTCTTCTGAGAACTCTCAGGAAACCTGACTAGGTTGGTCAGGTAGGATTTCCTGTAGTCAGGACTTATAAGTAACCTTCCTGACTACAACTTTGGTTTTGAGGTTATGAAACCGACGGACTACGCTTCTTGACTGAGTGACCTTTTCTGGGACTACGACCCTTTCTAACTTCCGCCCTCCTCTTCCCCTTCTGTCTCCTACTCTACCAACCTACCGTAGTGACTGAGTTACCTGTACTCAAACTCATTTGAGACTCTCAACTACTACCTGTCCCTCCGGACCACACGACGTCAGGTACCACAGTGTTTTTCAGGCTTTGCTGACTCACTGACTTGACTTGACTTTATAGTCTCTGTTTCACTTTCCGTCCCAAACCATCAAGAAAATGCAATAAAAGGAAAAAGAAAAGAAATTAGAGATGGACAATGGAAAAATGAGGGGAAGGAGGAAGGGAAGAAAAGATGACGAAAGATTCATAACCGGAGTCATTGGTACGTCATGTTACTCTTTACATTAGGTACCCAGTTTGTAAACTTTCAGACGTTCAGGGTCCAAAGTGATCCTAGTGGAACGACAACAGGACGACCGGTACCTTATGAATTACAAAGGGAAAGGAGTATACGGAGTCATTGAAACCCGAGTAGAAAAGGGATCTGTAACGATGAAGACGATTTAAGAGTTAGTGAAGAGATGTACAATAGTGAACGTATTAATGGGCCAAAGGTACAACTTAGTGTGAAGAGTTGTGACTATATTAGAGAATTGAAAGACTTTACGGTGGATGACTTCCGATACATACATCGTCTAAAATGACCCCTAAACCTTAGTTACTTACCTTTTACCCTAATGCCTTTCTAACTTTCCACCTATCTGGTGTTAGACCATTTCAGTTGAATATTTTTTGTGTTAATCTACAGAATAAAAAAGAAAAAATCTTCGGAGTTAGTATTGTCTGAGACTTTTAAAAGGTACACAAAAGAGGTTGGTCAAAATAAGGGAACGAAACAACTTTTATGAGAAGGAAAGATGAAAGTGTAGGAAGGGGTTCGTACGACGAGGAAGGGAGGTTCCGTCTTGCCAAATAGATAGACGAACGGAGAAAGGGTTAATTTTATCTTGTTTGAGATTCTTGGCATACGTAACCAGTACTAAGAGGGTTCTTTGTCTTGGTTATCCTACACATATTTTACCTTTCTTCAATTAAAATTCCTTAACAAAGTACACTACCGTCTCTGAGCTACTTAGTTTTTAAACTATCTCTCTCTCTCTCTCTCACACACACACACACACACACACACACACACACACACACACAACACCTCAAACTTCACCTGTCATCGTACTTCTGAGACTTTCCCAAAGTCAAGTTCAAGTTTCCGTCAGACGAACGCTTATTCCTTTTCGGTCATAAAGTCTACTTCAAATTTCCGTCAGACGATCTTTTAAGGGAGAATGAGTCTCTTCCAGTGTGAAACAAAGTAAGTCCTTCTACGAGCGAGTGTAATACCTCCCTTTTAAAGAAATGAGTTTCAGGTGACTAAATTTACATTTACCATAGGTTTTTATGGAATTACCTTCGTAGGTCTTATTATAGAGTAGTTTATAGAACCGTGGTACCGAATCGGTTCAACTACGTATTTTAATTGGTAGTGTGATAGGTTTTGGATTTCTATCCTCTCACAACAAGGTTTGTTTCTCAAGAGAGGAGATACTGAAAGATGTTGGTCGAGAATTTGAATAAAGAGAAGGGGAGTCATGTCTTTTAAGGAATAAACAGTGGTGAAGAATCAAAAGAGAGAATAAACAGTTCTGTGTGTTCCACGAATTTTGCACTTCCACATCTCCCCACATACACACACACAAAGACACGTATATCACTTTTTACTTTGAGTAAACCATTCCAAATCAGACAGTATTCCCAAAGGGACCTCGAGTTGACCCTTTCTTAGGTGGACGTCACGACCTCTGGGGCCAAGCTAAGGATCCAACCCTTCTAAGGGACCTCCTCCCGTACGTTTGCGTGAGGTCACAAGAACGGACCTCTTAGGAGTCCCGGCTCCTCGGACCACTCGATGTCAGGTACCCCAGTGTTTCTCAGCCTGTGTTGACTCGCTGATTCGTGTCGTGTCGTGTCAGACAGTATTTGATACCTTCTTGAAAAGATAGTCAGACTTGTTTGTTGAAATTGTTTAGCACTAATATGAGTTGGGTGACTGGTGGAGATATAAAACTACATCAGTTCCTCATTTCCTTTGAACGAGAAGGGAAGGGAAGAAAGAATGAGGGGGTCTCTCTTGAATATACACCTGGAAAAGAACAATGACAAAAAGTGAGAGGTACTAAAACAACACTTGTACGATAAGAATAAAAATTTCAAATAAAATAGTTGCATATCAACTGAATGTTACAACACAATTAAAGATGATATCTCGTTTCACTAATATGTTTATACGTAAGTATACTTGAGTTTCAAGTATATGAAAAGGTAATACTAAATAATGTCTTATAACTTATATCAAGGGACATGATGTATTACTCTACCAACAAAATAAGTAAGATAGGTATGTACATTGTCAAACGTAGACGCTTAGAGTTTGAGGGATAGGTAGGGAAGAGGTAGAGAGGAGAGGGAGAGGAGAAGAGGTACAAACACTCAGAGTATCTATTCGAGTAAACAAAGCATAAATCTAAGGTGTATATTCACTACAGTATATAAACAGAAAGAAAAAGACTGAATGAAGTGAATGATATTATTAGAGATCCAGGTGACTGCATCGACGTTTACCGTAGTATAGTAAGAAAAAATGCCGACTAATCATAGGGTAACATATATACATGGTCTAGAAATGGGTAAGTAGACAACTACCTGTAAATCTAACAAAGGTACAGAACCGACAACATTTATCACGACGTCACTTGTGACCCATATACGTAAAAAAGTTTAACGTCAAAAAGAACCTATATTCGGGTTGTCACTTTAACGTTCTATCGTAGAAGTAAAAATCAAAATAGTTATGGGAGATATAACTAACGCGGTCAAATGTAGGGGTGATTGTTACATCCTCCTAAGGGAAAAGATTACACTTTGACAAAATGGGAACAGACACGATTTTTTTTTTTTTTTTTCCTAAAAGTACCGTTTACTTTTACTAACTTGTAACCATATAAAGTCTCAAATTTTTTCACAAGATTTTTGATCATATCTAGATCCCTAAAGAAACATTTTATTACATGATCCGACTTTGTAACTACTTTTTTTTATCTTACGTCTATTTAGGTTCAGACTTTAAAGTGTCTCATTGAAGGTGACGTCGGAATCGTTCTCTGAAAGAATCCCTCACTCTTTCTGCTACACGTGAGGTGAAGGATGAACTGGAACAAATGTACGGTACGTTTAAGAGACTACCTTTAACCCGACTTTCCTGTTTTGTCAAAAAACCTCTAAGAAAGTAAGAATTCCGGATTTAAAAATAAAAAATAGACATTTAGATAGACTCATAGATGATAATGTCCACCTCAATTAAAAAATTTGTATGGACCCGAAGGGTCCACCGGCTCACCACTTCTTAGACGGACTGTTAAGCCCTCTACCCCATCAACGTTCAAACTAGGGACCCAACCCTTCTAGGGGACCTCCTCCTTTACTGTTGGGTGAGGTCATAAGAACGGACCTCTTAAAGTACCTGTCTCCTTGGACCACCCGATGTCAGGTACCCCAGTGTCTCAGCCTGTGTTGACTCGTCAACTCGTTGATGTGTGAATGTGTACGTGTGCTTTCAGACTTAAATGTTTTGCATCTAACTCTTTTGCTAAAGAAAAACATCGTGTTAGAACATTTGTATTGGGTCGATCTTTCTCTCGAAAAGAACGGTTTCTCCCTTGTCTACAACTCCCCTTCCATCTTCTTCCTTCATCTTCGAAAGAACAGGACGTAAACGGGGAACACTTCTGGAGGACATTTATGTCGAACGTGTAAAGACATCATCCCCGTTTGACATTTAAATAGATATATCCTTTTTGTTAGGAATTTCATCTAAAATTATCGACCTATAGCTCAAGTAAATTTTACACAGAGTCACATACGAATAAGATTAGCGATGAGTAAGATTATTTTGTAGTGGGGACACTTCGGGAAGGGTCACAAGGTGAATCTCCTCCCCTAGTAACGTTGGATATTACAGGGTGGTCATATACATGTAGATAATCACAGTCGGTGAAACATAAAATAATGTAACACTCAAAGAATTCAGACGTAGGAAAAGTTGTAACATAGGTTGTTGAATTACGTCTCGGTCCCAGTCTCAATATACACTGGTCACTTGTGTGGATAGAACATCAAACATCTTAAAAAGTACAAAATTTATTTTTACAGTCCAAGTAGGAATGTTGAACCATATCCGTTGGAACTAAAATCCAAAGGTTGTCATATGACAAAGAGGGGAAGTTTAAGTCAAACTTAGCTATTTACACAATAGTTGATTTATATTACAAGAAGTACATGTCTTATTTAATTTTAATTAAAAAAGAATTACAAATTTTAATATACACGAAGTAACTTTATTCATTCTACAAACTTTCTAATCCTAGAATCTGGACAGTTTATTAATCACAATCTTAGTAACTTTATAAAAAAAATGATAAAATTATATAAAGTTTAATCTTTAATTTCTCTTTTTTCACCTATACTTCTTCATTACTCTAATTTTGTAAGAACATTAGTCTTAACGTCGAAATAAGACGATAGATACATTTCATTACCTTTTTTACCTTGTATTAATATTCTTGTTCTCCAAATTATCTAAGATTTTAGTACCCAACCTTTAATGAAGGGTTCTAGGGAGACGGTACTCGTGAAGCTTACTTTATACTGAAACTAAACGAAAACCTAGTACTTCCATGTTTTGTTAATATAAAGACTCACTAACCCCCTTTACCCGTATCTTTTATCCTAACTGGGTATGAGGAGAGAGAACCCCGATGGTAGTCTATTTACTAAAACTTTTAAGAGTAACCTAATTAATTAAAAAAAAGATTGTCATACCTTTAAAACCGTTCTGTTATGGGTACATATTCCCATCCCTAGTGTACATTCCCATCCCTAGGACCAATCCCACAACGATTTCCTTTTACCACAAGACTCTACATAACAAAATGAAACGATCCCTCAAGGCAAACCACCTATCTTTACACGAAGTGACTGATGTGGTACGGTACGATAAGGGTAAAGGACAATAAGATTTTCTTTTTGATACCTTCTTTATAAGGAGTAATGACAAATTATTAATTTGTCTTTTCTTGAAGAAAGTCTAAGAAAACTTCATTAGTGTTCCTCAAAAACTTTAGAGTCGTTTCCCTTATGGGGTACACAAAGAAAAGGATAAAAACACTAAGATACAGTACCTTTCCTACTTTCTTTACGGAATTCTTCTTCTGATGACTTTGAAAACTGTAAAAAATTCGTTTATACTTTCGACTCATCAGTGTCCTAATCAAGGAATTCTTACGTATCAATGTTAAATGTTTCGATCTCTTCGAAAACTCCCTTTGACTGGACTTCGCGATCTTCGTATATTTTAAGATCTTTTCCGGGTTCGATCTTTAGACTTACTAATTCTTTCTTCATAGTCTAGTCTAAGACATCCATTATAATTCTGACTATACCTATTTTTTATCAATCCTAAATGACTCTTTCTATGGCTTAGTAAACACGTACAGTATAATAAATTTTTGTAAAGAAATTTTCAATACACGAAATGATGAATAGTAAAAGAAATAAATCTATAGAAGCACCTAAATATTGTAAATAATTTTGATATTACATAAAAATATGGTCGATATTACTTGGTGCCGTACGTGTAATGTGCGTGTATTTGTCTCAGAACCGAACATAAAAAACCGGTACTTACTCGTGGTAACGATCGTGCTTATCGGTTTATACTAGTGCTCTTTTATACAAATTCTCCCATTTTTACAAAGAATTTACGGTTACGAATTTAGGGTCTCGTCCGTAAACCCGTCTTCCTTTTACATACCGCGTGACTTACGAAGACCGACCACAGACGGACGGAGAAAACACATAGGAAAGATTAACCAACTACGGATACTGTAAAGCTAAAAATTTTAAAAATTACAGTAAATACCACCGTATATATTAATATTTCACTGTCTGTCGTGAAATCTTCAAAAGTGTTCGAGTGAAGATATGCAACAACAACAAGTCAGCGATTCAGTACAACCTGAGAAACGTTGTGGTACCTGATACCGTACGATCCGAAGGGACAGGAATTGATAGAAGGTTTCAAACGAGTTAAAGTGTAGGTGACTCAGTCATTACGATAGAGTGGTAGATTAAGAGAAAACGGGGGAAGAGGAAAACGGAAGTTAGAAAGGGTAGTAGTCCTAGAAAAGATTACTCAGTCGAGAAACGTAGTCCACCGGTTTCATAACCACGAAGTCGAAATTGTAGTCATGAAGGTCACTATAAGTCTTAACTAAAGGAAATCCTAACTGACCAAAATAGAGAAACGTCAGGTTCTCTCAGATTTCTCAGAAGAAGAGGTCGCGGTGTTAAGTTTTCGTATTTAAGAAGGTGCGAGTCGAAAGAAACCTGTCCCTGTCTTAGGGTACCTGTCTTCTCATACCGTTCAGGGTCAAGTACCCCAACGTTTCTTAGTCTGTGGTGACTCACTGATTGTCAAGTGAAAGGGTCCAAAGAAACCCCAGGTTGAGAATGTAGGTATGTACTGATGACCCATTTGGTAGTGAAACTGATATGCCAGGAACAAACTATTTCACTGCAGATGAAAAATTATGTGACAGATCCACACAGTATCGAAAGGAAGACTCCGCGTTCACAGAAAATTAAAGCACTGATATCAGTGTCAGACGTCACTAAAATCTCGGGTTCTTATATTTTAGACATTATTATTGGATCTTTTCAATAATCGTATAAGTGTTCTTATAAGTGACGTCGTAACAAACATTACCCCTTTTTACCCTTCGATTTCCACCCTGAACACCATTTCTAGGTGGACGGTTACGTCCCCTGTACTCTCTACGTCCAAGCTAGGGACCTACCCCTTCTAGGGGACCGTGCCGTTGGGGGAGGTCATAAAAACGGACCCCATAGGGTACCTGTCTCCTTGGACCGTCCTATGTCAGGTGTCCTGACACTTCTCAGTTTGTGCTGGTTGCGCAGAATCGTGCGTTTCCGGGTACTCATCCTCTAAATTATTTAAGACTATACGGGAGTGAAAGTATATGACACGTTGTTATTTATACTTACTCCATCTAGATAAACATAGAAGTACATTTTCAATGTTCTATCAGAAATAACTTTTTTAAAGTTTTTTATATATGTATAATGAACATATATTTTCTTTGGGTTTGGTCTTTTTAATAATGGCGTATACATACACATGTAAGTCTCTTTTGACAGGACCTTCTTTGTGTAGTTTAGCTACTGTTACTAATGAAGATAATTACCATATACTATGTCCTGAACAGTAGTTTTCACTGAAATTAGAATAAAGGTTACAGAAGGAAAAATACTCCCCTTACGTAAGATTACAATTGATTGATTTGAAAAAAAATTGAACGATACCGATAACCTTTTTTCTGTCTCCCTCTACGTATCGTTACGGATAAAAGAAGGAATACGGGTCTATTGTGGGAAGTTTGTACCCTTGTAAAGATCCCTGAACTGTTCCGTTAACTGAAATACGTTTTGGTAGGTAAGTAATGACATCGTCTCACACACCCCGTTTCTGACGACCCAGAGGACGGGTTTGTATTTGGATAAACT
Organism: Capra ibex; assembly: GCA_006410555.1. Taxonomy (NCBI): domain Eukaryota; kingdom Metazoa; phylum Chordata; class Mammalia; order Artiodactyla; family Bovidae; genus Capra; species Capra ibex. The sequence continues at coordinate 42,081,222 of SJYO01007492.1, read as the reverse complement.
TTTGTGAGATCTATATATTATCGGGTAGATCCACACAGATAAGAGAAAAGGACGACACCACAATGTACATTAAGAATGATTACTTACGTTTTGTACAAAAAGTCTTCTGTATATCCCAAATTATTTTTTCCATATTTGATTATATAATATCTCGATTAAACTCTCTAACCTTGTTTCCTAGGTACCTATATTTACATGAATAAGACCACTTAGTCGTAAGACCTACAATCTTTCTACTTGACTTGATACCTGTACTGTTTCTGTACGATTATTATTGGGAACCGATATTGTCAAGACACTTTTGGGACCGGGTGGACGGGGACAGTTGTTCCCTTCTGAAGAACCGGTATACGAATACACGAGAGTACCTCGACATAAAACAAGACACCCACTCTGTACTTTAATTAACGACGAAGGAGTATCTATTATTCGAAATACTCCTGTTCGAGGTGTGTCCGAGAATGAGTGGAAATATATCCGTGTGACGGACCATTCCCTAATTGTTTACTTAATTACTCACTTTATTTCCTTTTATTCTCGAGTAAAATGTACAACTCCATCTCGTTTCTGAAAATTACTTTAAAACGGATTAAAAAGATAATCTTTTATCTCTGTTTCGGTACAACATTTGACGTCTTGTCAAATTTATCGTAATAACGACAAAATTACTTCTATTACATTCATTTATAGGTAATACACGGTGAGTAATCAGATGTTTATTCCCTATACCACTACTACTTACTCGACATGGTGTTTCTCGACTTTAGTGTTCCTTAAAGTGGGACCCCTGAAACGTGTTTACACTCGTTAATGTGGGATTTCTTCTCCCCCGACGTACTAACACCACTAACATAACGTTACAAGACCGAAACTACATAATGAATTTACCGTATCGGTGTCATTACTGACCATGGTACTTGGTTATGACATCTCGAATGAAACACGGTTCGTGAGAAAACTCCACAATTGTACATAAGTAGATGAGGTAAAAGAGGGATTAATTCCTCCATTATGGATGAACATCTTTTGAACTTTAATATTTTCTGACTTAAAGACTAACAGGAATTATTTAGAACGTAAAGTTATGAATATTTCAACAAAATAAGAATCTCCTAATATAACTTAAAAATTTTATAGTTAGACTCTCCGGAATGAAAAAATTATCCAACGTGTCATATAAATATATAAAAATATTACATTTAAATCGGAACGTAAACGGTACAAAATCCTTATAATAAAAAATAACAAACATACCAAAATGAAAAAGACTAGACGGGGAAGGAATCAAAAGATACAAAGTGACAATATCTGAAATAAAATTAAAAAATTGAAAATACGATTAAACCTTCAATCTGTAAAATAAAAATTAAGATTATTACCAACGGAAAATCAAATGCTATATGTATTAAGTTAGACGTAAAGAAATTAAGAGTTTCTAATCGTATTTCTCTATTGTAAGTAACAGGAACCACGGATTGTCTCTTAAATCATCGAACCGGTTACAGTATGGTGTAAAATTGGAAGTAATTAACAGACCCTAACATTTAAGTTGTGTAATGATATGTTCATAACAGAAATGGTGTATTGCAAAAGGTAATCAACAAAAACCTAAATGGTGACTTTGAGTTTTGGTCACGATACTTACGTTAGGTGTCGGTCTAGACATTTGTATAAAATAGTAAATCATTGTCATAACAAATCATTTTATTATTCTGAACACATTTATATAAATTATGAAAATACATAGTCTATGTCACGGTATACTTGATACGTTGACATATATGTGAGAGACTCCTCCATAGATAAAAATAGAGGTAAAAGAATGACTTCCTAGACTTTAAGTTTATTATAATCAGTTAATTAGGTTCCAGTCACTTAATTCGTTAATTAGGTTCCAGTTGAACCACCATGGGTTCGACTCTAAACTTACGTTGTGAGTCACCTTCCTTCTGACTTGAGAAAATAAAAACCGACAAGGTCCACCGTCCACCCTACAATCAAGAAACCGGTCCCTAACTTGGGTACGGGGAACTCACCTTCGTGTCTCAGAATTGGTGACCTGATGGTTCATTCTAGGTTCCGACTTGAGGATATTTGGTGTGACGACGACGACGACGACGACGACGACGACGACGACGACGACGACGACGACGACGACTTCAGTGAAGTCAGTACAGGCTGAGACACGTTGGGGTATCTGCCGTTGGGTGGTCCGAGGGGGTAGGGACCCTAAGAGATCCGTTCTTATGACCTCACCCAACGGTAAAGGAAGAGGTCACGTACTTTCACTTTTCACTTTCACTTCAGCGAGTCAGCACAGGCTGAGAATCGCTGGGGCACCTGACGTCGGGTGGTCCGAGGAGGTGGGTACCCTAAAAGGTCCGTTCCCATGACGTCACCCCACGGTAACGGAAGAGTGATGTGGTAGTGATATTTCAAAAGAAATAGATGGAGGAGGTCACAACGGGAAGTAAAAAAGGTATGTATGACTATTTCATGTATTTTGAATCATCTGTTAGCCAACTTACTTTACTACTCCTGAACGGGAGGAAACTACACTTTTTGACTGAGTAACCCTTTCTGAGACTACGACCCTTTCTAACTTCCTTCCTCCTCTTCCCCTGTTGTCTCCTACTCTACCAACCTACCGTAGTGACTGAGCTACCTGTACTCAAACTCGTTCGAGACCCTCAACCACTACCTGTCCCTTCGGACCGTACGACATCGGGAACCCCGGTGTTTCTTAACCTGTACTGGCTCGTTGATTTGACTTGACTGACGGGAGTAAAAGGGGTTTAGACTACAATTTCTATAAATTAGTTTCTTTTCACATGAGTCTTTATATCGACTAAAAAACATTATTAAAATCATATTAGATATTCCCGAAGGGACCACCGAGTCGTCATTTCTTAGGTGGACGTTAAATCTTCTGAACGTCCTCTACGTCCAAGTTGTGAATCTAGGTCCTTCTAGAGCACCCAACAACGACAACAAGTCATTGATTCAGTATAGGTTGAGAAACGCTGGGGTCACTTGACGTCGTACGGTCCGAAGTGACAGAGGGACGACGACGACGACGATTCAGTGGAGTCAGCACAGGCTGAGACACGCTGGGGTATCTGCCGTCGGATGGTCCGAGGGGGTAGGGACCCTAAGAGGTCCGTTCTTGTGACCTCACCCAACGGTAAAGGAAGAGGTTGCGTACTTTCACTTTTCACTTTCACTTCAGTGACTCAGTACAGGCTGAGAATCGCTGGGGTACCTGACATCGGATGGTCCGAGGAGATAGGTACCCTAAAAGGTTCGTTCTCATGACCTCACCCCACGGTAACGGAAGAGGCTGACAAAGGGACTCAAACGAGTTTAAGTACAGGTGACTCACCTATAGATGGGTGACTACGATAGATTGGTTGAGTAGTAGACGACGGGGGAAGAGGTAAGTGGAAGTTATAAAGGGTCGTAGTCCCAGAAAAGGTTACTCAGTAGAGAAACGTAGTCCACCAGTTTCATAACCTCGAAGTCGTAGTCAGGAAGGTTACTTATTAGTCTCAACTAAAGGAAATCCTAAGTGACCAAACTAGAGGAACGACAGGTTTCCTAAGAATTCTCAGATGAGGTCGGTATTAAGTTTTCGTAGTCAAGAAGTCACGAGTCGGAAGAAATACCAGGTCGAGAGTGTATGTATGTATCGATAACCTCTTTGGTATCGAAACTGATATATCTGGAAACAGTCGTACCACTACAAAGACGAAAGATTATACGACAGATCTAAACAGTATCGAAAGGAAGGTTTCTCGTTTACAGAAAATTAAAGTACCGACATCAGTGACAGACGTCACTAAAACCTCGGGTTCTTTTCTTTTAGACAGTGACGAAGATCAAAAAAAGGGAAAGATAAACGGTACTTCATTACCCTGGTCCACGGTACTAGAAGTAAAAAACTTACAACCCAAAATTCGGTCGAAAAAGTGAGAGGAGGAAGTGGGAGTAGTTCTTCGAGAATCAAGGAGAAGTGAAAGACGGGAATCTCACCACAGTAGACGTATAGACTCTATCGACTATAAAGAAGACCGTTCAAATTAAAGTTGAACACTAAGTAGGTCGAACCGTAAAACATACTAACGTTTTACGTACAACGCATGTTCAATTTATTCGTCCTACTGTTATATATTGGAACGGTATGAGGAAAGGGTTAAAACTTGGTTAGACAACAAGGTACAGGTCAAGATTAGCAACGAAGAAATGTGCGTATGTCCAAAGAGTCTTCTATCTATTCCACCAGACTATCAGAGTAGAGAAGTTCTTAAAGGGTGTCAAACAACAATAGGTGTGTCGGTTTCCTTTACCGTTGGGTGAGGTAATAAGAACGGACTCTTTAGGGTACCTGTCTCCTCTGACCACCCAACGTCAGGTACCCGAACGTTTCCCCGTCTGTGCTGACTCGTTGATTTTTTGTCTATTTTTATGACTTAGTGGTACAACATGTGGACTTTGATTATATTGTAATATTCAGTTATTTCTCGAATTGTTTACAAGACTACCCCCTTAATGTTTCACGATCTTTTAGAGAACTGTTCCTAACTCGAATGATACACGTAGTCCCGTCCGTGACGTCTGTCTCCCTGAAATACCACGGTTGTACTTTCCATTTCTCCTCGATTCACCACTCTTTCTTTGACTTTCTTCCACTTATACTGACCTTTCAATCTAATAGTTAGTAAGACTATGTTTTTTAATTTTACTACATAAATTTCTTCTATCTTCTTACTCTTTACTTCGATTTCTCCACGGGTATCTAATCTATTATCTTGCACAGTGGTGAGACCTGAGAACGAAAATCGAACACAGATCACGACCTTTAGATGACAATATAATAACACTTTAAATTTTACTTTTAAATCGAAGGTCTTTATAAACGGTATTACTTTTCCTTTAAGATTCTCCTGTCGAGACTTATACACAAACAACTCGACAACCTTTACTACTCTTCAAACCACCTCGAATAATAATTGTACGAGGACAACCAAAAACTTCCTCTCCGAGACTTTTTCAGTAACCTTATAATTACTTTCAAAATAATACTCTATTTTTAGGACGTTGATCTTGTTTTTTGTGTGTAATTGGTTTTTATTATGCCCCTATATTAAAGGTACCGATGATTTTATAATAAGACCAAAAACAATTCGACTCTTTACTTTACCTATAGAGTATTTCTCCATTTACCTCAAATCGGGTCAATGTAACCGACTCTTCTTCGTGTTTAGAGTTAAAAAGTTAAGGACGGTAGTTTTTTACCACTTGATAGATTTAAAAGTTAGAAACTCTACTTTTGAGATCATCCTTATAAACGCGATAATTACACTACATCCTCTTTTTACTAGTCACTTCAGGTCTATTTTATGTTATAGTATAAGATATTTATTATTACTAAATTGTTCTCATCTTTACTATCTGGGATTTTAGAAATCTGTGAGTTTCGATAGTTAACATCGTCTTTAGTTGAAAAGAGTGTATAAACGTTTTACTTATGTAAAAGTGAATTTTGGTTTAAGTATCTTTTTTCATTAACTTTCGGACTGAAATCTCTTCACTATATTTGCTCCATTACATACAATTGAACACATCCCTTTTGGTATCAACACGAATGGAGTGTAGGGACAGGAGGTGGTTTTTTGTTGTTGTTTTTGTTTTGTCCTTTTATTGCGTCGTTGGAGGACGGAATTCCTCTCTCTAAGGACCCTCACCCCTACCACCACCTTCACCCTCGTCTCGGTGCATTTCATGCGATTGTAGATTTCTCTCTCAAAAGTTTAAAACCTTAGACTGTTTTATAAAAAGTCTTTCTACTTACCCTATTCCCAAACACTTTCTAAATGTTTATGAAAGGGAGACTTAAAACCATTCAAGAATCATGAATAAAAAGAAATACACTTGAGTTAAATAAAATGGCTTTCATTCGGTCCGTGTACTTTTTCGACCGAATTTTGAGTTGTAAGGTTTTTTCTTCTAGTACCGTAGGCCAGGGTAGTGAAGCGTTTATCTACCCCTTTGTTACCTTTGTCACTGTCTGAAATAAAAGAACCCGAGGTTTTAGTGACGTCTAGTACTGATATCGGCACTTTAATTTTCTGCGAACGAGGAACCTTCTTTTCGATACTAGTTGGATCTGTCGTATAATTTTTCGTCTCTGTAATGAAACGGTTGTTTCCAGGTAGATCAGTTTAGATACCAAAAAGGTCATCAGTACATACCTATACTCTCAACCTGATATTTCTTTCGACTCGTGACTTCTTAGCTACGAAGACTTGACGCCAAAACCTCTTCTGAGAACTCTTAGGAAACCTGACGTTCCTCTAGGTTGGTCAAGTAGGATTTCCTTTAGTCATGACTTATAAGTAACTTTCCTCACTACGATTTCGACTTTGAGGTTATGAAACCGGTGGACTACGTTTTTTGGACTACGACCCTTTCTAACTTCCACCCTCCTCTTCTCCTGTTCTCTACTACTCTACCAACCTACAGTAGTGACTGAGTTACCTGTACTCAAACTCATTTGAGACCCTCAACCATTACCTATCCCTCCGGACCGCACGACGTCAAGTACCCCAACGTTTCTCAGTCTGTACTGACTCTCTGACTTGACTTGACTTCGGTCTGTGTACTCTCAGTAATTTAGTCTTCGTCTCCTCACTAATTTTCGTACCTAGGACCTAAATCTGTGGGACTCCAGAATCGAGATAATAAAAGTTCGTACGTGAGATGGGTGGACAGAGGCAAAAGGTTATGCAATTTTATCTTTGTTTCGGAAGATTGAGAGACTAACAACAGTCCCAATTGTGCTTTATTTCCGTTTCTAGAATTAAGTCATCGTTCATGTCTAGGTTGTTTTTACTAATCTGTTACTTTTGCAGTTGTTACTGATATATTATTACTACTACATCCTTCTTCGGAGTTAACTCACTTTTACATATTAGTAGAGAAAAATTTAAGGTTGAAGGGTTCAACCTTTATTAATCTTTCATCTTCTACAGTTGGAACTCTGTCGTCGTTCTTGACTTTGTAAGTCTCTCTCTTTCGACCCCCACGTGGGGGTTGTAGTTCATTGAAAGTCGGATTCGAGACAATACGTTAGTCTGGGGTCTCGTTCAGTGACCTAGTACCGAAAACTTAGACCCTTCAACGGAGAAGAACCACTAAGAACCTCGGTAGTGACGATAAACAGACGAGACTTAGGAGGAAGGAGGGTCTTTATTATATATGTGAACCGGATGTTCTGTGTAAGACAGAACCAAAAGGAGGACAATAATGACTGACGTTAAAGAGTTGGAGGAAACGTTTTACTAGAAAGTATACGGGTTGGAGATTCATTATCTTAAGGAATCTCGAGTAAAGAACCTTAAGAAAGAAAGGAATAAGACGCGAGTGACAGATCAACGGTCCGTAAATATTACATATGATGTGGGAACTTTGAGAATATAAATGTAAATCCGGGACTGAACAGTGGACTTGAGGTTCAAGGACATGGGTTGGTAAGTAAAGAGTAGAGGTGAATACATAGATTAGTGGTAGACTTTAAATTGTGTTCTTTTGTCTCAAGAACACACTTATAATGGGTGGGTAGGGAGACGGAAGGAGTCGAGTAATTTAGTATTCAAATAAAAGGTCAATGAGTCCAAGGGTTTAAGAATAAGTAGGAACTGAACATAAAAAAGAGAGTATGGGATTTAGGTCGGGTAGTTTTTTTAAGATAATCAAGATTCAAGTTTATCTACGTAATTTACTGGAGAAAACGGTGAAGCTAGGGTGAGTATAAAGGAGAGGGGACCCAGGTTCGGTAGTAGAAAGGAGAGGACCTAATATAGCATCAGAGGATTCACCAAAGGGACGATGTTGAGAACGGGAAGGTGGTAGATCAGAGTTTATCCTTGATCTTGATAGAAATTTTTTATTCAATCTATAATAGTGTAGAGACGAGGTTTGTAAGAATTCTAAAAGTTGTAGTGAGTCTCATTTTTATTGGACGTAACTGGGTCACCGGGTAAAAGATGCTAAGTGAAGGACGAAAAAAGGAACAGACGACAAACGGTCGGTGTAACGAAAGGAACAAGAAGATTGTGAGGTTCACACGAAGAGGGAGTCCGGTAAACTTGAATGACATCGAGACGGATTCCACAGTAGAGGAGTTTACAGGTCTCCTGAACGGGTACATAAAGTAAGTCCGGTGAAAAAGAGTTTAAAGTGTAACAGTACCTCGTAAGGCGACGGGGTTGGTAAGATTTCTCGTGGAAAGGGCACTGAAATGGGGGAAGAAAACTCAATAACACGGAGCGTCTTACATTGCATAAGATCTAACAAATAATACAGAAAACCTAGTCACGTTATAATGAATATGGATCTTTTCACAGACCGAGTACCAACTTCTTCATATAGATAATTTATACTCATTCACGGACCCTTTCTTATCTTCAAAATAGAGTGGTCACTTTTTCCTAGAGAAGGTTAAGAATCGACCCTAGAAACCTTGGTTTCGACTCTACCCGTCACTCATGAATGTTATCATGGAACGAATCATTTCTAAAATAAAATTTGTGAACTAAATGTTATCAGATGGAATACCAAATTTTGACAGTCATGAATGGAACACTATGTAATGAAGGATGTCAATACGAGAAGAGTCAGTTCTCCCCACAAATCCTAGTAAAAAATTTTATATTTATTTTACATGGGGGGTACGTGAAGGTGGTTTTTTAACCATTTCTAAAAAGACTTTTTTACACAAATACAGTAAAGACCCTGTCTTCCGTTTAACTGGTGTGTAATTTTATTCTAAAAACCTCGATACCTTGAGAGAAGAAGGAAAGAGGGACTCCAGAAATGAGAGGGAAGGTTATTATAGAGAACCATATTCGGACCGATTTGTTTCATTTGACGTGTATATAATTATCCTTTTGTCGACAACTCGACAACGTTCTCGTTATAGTGGTTGATTATAATCCCGTTATATAAAACCAGAGACTTCTGTTTCTCGAAAAGTCAAGTGGAAACGTAATATTGTAAACGTGTAAGTAATTTTCCCCTCTCCCCCTCCATAAAGTTTGGTTCCTGACCTCGGGAAATCTCCTCTGAAACTTAATCCTAAGTCTAGTATGTGGGACCTTCCTTTTGATTACCTCGGTTCTGGAGCAATAGGACATAAACTTTTCTAAAACCACATAAACGAACAAAGAAAATTGGTTGTACTAACTAGTCTATCACTAGGTGCCCTGAACATACGTACCCTGGTCGAGACTGATAATAATCGAAGGGAACGATTCGAGGAGACAAGAGGGTGGAATCTTCCAGAGACAGAACAAAGGAGAGGGGATGGAGGTACAGAGAGAGTCAGGTGGGTAAGACCAGAAGAACTCAGGTTCTTCCAAAGGAAAGGTAGAGATTATTTACAAGTAAAACAGGAGGTCAGTCTATGTTCGATGTCCATTAAAAACGTAGTACACATCACTCACAGTATATACACTCATACATATATACACTCATACTCAAAATAGAGGTTGATTAGACATTTCAATAACTCTCGTCTAAAAATAACTCGGTACAGAGTTTCTTAGAGTGTCACGACACACGTTTAAACCGAAGGTACTTCAGAGTGACCCGTTCATACACATACGTACACACTTAGACTTACCACAATTACACTCCTCAGATTCAAAACGTCAGACCTAACCGACGGGTGAGTGACACACTGATAACGGTTCAAATAAGTGTCACCTTTTATTACAGAAGGAGTTCCACCCACCAACTTCCTTAACTCTCCAGTATGTACAATTGACCCGATCAAGTCTCAGTGTGTTTATCATTACAGAATGATTTACAACTTCACTCACTCATATATTAACTGCTACCTGACATATATTTAATAACATCTCGATCTACCTCGTCGATTTTGGAAACTCCCGAATGAGATGGGTATCACCATAGTTGATTTTTTATTTGTTTTTATTTCGTTTCGTTAGAAGACACCTTAATCTAGACTCAAACTGAGAGGGTAAACGATAATTATCGATAGACTGAATTTATATGAAAAGTTCTGAAAGTCTGGACATAACAGGAAAACCTTTGAAATTATGAATAGAACGTCTCTACAATACTCCTATCTTACCCTTATGAGGGAGCTCCTCAATTATCTACACTCAAACAACTAAATAAAGACCTCGACTAGTGAGGAACTCGATGTCAACAACCTAAGGTGAACCGAGTCAGTCTAAGGAACTAAGGAGTCTCTGACGACAAACTGGCGGGTTGGGACAAAGAACCTTGTGTGTCGATTTGCTGTAAAGGATTCGTGGGAGTATGAGTGACACCGGGTGCACTACCGTTAAATGGGTCACTTACACTCGTCTTTGCGGTGGACGGAGAAAGACCTCCCACACTTCTCGAGAGTAAGTAAGAAGTCAAAGGAGAGGTGACCTAAGTCTACTGCTGGCACGCGTACGTTTGCCATTTCGTTTCTCTACTGTTTCGGACCGCGGAACCTACCTGACGAAGCGGTCGGACTTATAGACGGGTCTTTAGAATGCACTTTCCTCCTCTGAAGGAAAATTAGTCGGTGATTTTCGAATTCTAGAGAAACAATAACGTCCGATAGGATGAGATGATAAGATTATACGAGGAGATGGGAGGTTTCAGAGTCTGTATTTCCAATGAGACACGACAATTCTTGTGACACTCGCGATCGGAATTTATGATAAAGATGATCGTCATTCACTTTCACAAAATAAAGATCTGGACAACTGAGAGTTCCAGTTTTTACAGTATAGAAAAAAGAGTAAAAAAATCATTATACCGAATTTTACAAATATATAATAACTACTAAATAAAAAACAGAATACTCATAAGAAACAGTATTTTACACAAGTAAAAGATAACCTAATAAACGGAATAAGGAACTCCTAAACCTTTCGAAAAAATGTATATTAATAATAATAGAGACAATGTAAAACATCAAACCGGAAGGGAACACCGAATCAATCATTTCTTACACGGATGTTACACCCTCTGGACCCAAGTGAGGAACCTAACCCTTCTAGGGGACCTCTTCCCTTTCCGATAGGTGAGGTCATAAGACCGGATCTCTTAAGGTACCTGACATATTAGGTGCCCCAACGTTTCTCAGTCTGTACTGACTTGTTGAAAGTGAGTGAGACATCAAAAACTGTTATTCATGAAAACTGGTTATAGAAGAAATACCTAAGTAGAAAACTAAAGTACAAAAAATTTTAAAATGAAATGTTATGATATAACCAAAACGGTATGTAGTTATACTAAAGTACAAAATTTTCAGTAGGGATTGGGATTCTAATCTAGACTTAAAAGGATAATTTTTTAACACTCCGACCCACGTGTGTGAACGAAAGACCCGAGAGTACAGTGGAATATAAGGTCGTATAATTCGTGACTAGACGTCGTGGAAAAATTTTAGTCTGTTAAATACAAAGAATCAGTGAAAGGAAAATAAAGATTAATTTCGTAAACCCTAGATTCACTAGACTCCTTATAAAAGGAGAGACTATAAATTGAAAATAAGACAGTCATATAGAGAGTATAGAGAAATTCAAGAAACAAATTAAATAATTACGAGAATGCTTACGAAACTTCTAAAGTAATTGTACGACAAATGGGGAAGTCTACGATAATCACTACTACCAGGTTATTTCGTCTCAATTTGACTAGGGGGTAATAGACTAATCGGTCAGGCGTGTAAGATTGGACTGTGGAAGGATATAATATAAGTAAGGTACAAACGACATAAGCCTATAAATTCTAGATGTATAAGTCGGTTAAATTTAATTAAATCGATAGTTCTAAAGTGCTCTACGACATAGGTCGTGAAATGATACACGTGATAGTTCTGTGTTTTAGTTTATTAGTAGATGGTGTAAGGGAAATCGATTATATTAGAAACACTAAAGTCGGTTTTTCAAAGATCAATCAGATTAGACAAAATAAGAAACACGTAGATCCGATAAATAACGGTCACCGGAACAAGAGAGTCTCAACCTAATAGACAATCCTCGTCAGACCTATTTAAAAGATGTAATACCCCGAGTCTTCCTTTATAACTCTTCCGGTCCTCAAATCGTCCTTGGTTAACTCGTCTCATTAGATTAAGGTTATAGTTAACTAATTAGCGAGTAAGTTGTCCAAAAATAGTTTAGTTGGTATACGTGTCACGACTCAGGATGTCCCCGATATCTGTAAATTTTGTATCTACAAAACCAGTCCTAAGAAAACCAACGTTCAGTGTCTTCGTGTTGAGTTCGATCAATTTCGTAGTCTCCCTTAAATAACCTTCTCAAATTAAATCGGAATCTTAACTTCCTTTGTCACGATGTTGGTACTTGATCCTTGTAGTCTTCACTTTATTTTTAGGTCATGAACTCCGGAACTTCGGTGTAGAAAGAAAGGGACGGAGAACAGAGACTTACAGTCAAAGTAAGAGCAAGAGGTGTATCGTCCTATATACATAATCAGTCACAAGAGGTCTCTCTATCTTTATCTTTGTTATCTTACAGTTATGTATATACATACACACACACATTTCTCCAAATAATATTCTTGACCCGAATGGACTAATACCTCCGACCTTTCACGGTTCTAGACGACCCACTCAGTCGTGTTGACTTCGGGTCCTCTCGGTCACTAAATCAAGGTAAGATTCAGTTTTAGAGACTCTTAGTCCTTTTGACTACCACGTGAAGGTCAGGTTTCCGGTTACCAAAGTTTTAGTCCTTCTTGATTTCAAAGTCAATCTCAGACTTCCGTCCTTTTTTTTTAAAAAAAAAAGACGAAAGTCAGTCCGTCCTTTTCCAGGGAATGAGTCTCTCCCCAGTCGGAAAAACAATACAGATCCGGAAGTTTATTAACCTATACCAGGTGGGTGTAATCCTTCTCGTCAGACGAAATAAATAAGATAGTTAAATTGGTAAATAGAGTAGGTTTTTGTGTGAGTGTCTTTGTGAGTCTTATTACAAACTGATTTATAGACCCACAGAATACCGGACTAGTTTACTGTCCATTTTAATTGACAGTGTCTTTTATGGACGGCAGTCAATTCTTCAGGGTGGGGTTACTAAACTTATGGTTTCTCTGTCCTTTATGAAGAAAGGAAGATCGATGGTAACCCTTTATGATCTCTTTTGAAGAATAATCAACGGGATATCTACTTGGTAATATTAGTGATCTTACATCATAATATTTAGTAGTTTGGAACGAGTGGACCGACAAAGACACTACCTCTCTACTCCACTCATAAAATCGATCGTCACAACTAGGGGTCATCCTCGTATGTCAATTTTGACCGTTTTTCGTCACAGAGTCTTCTTTATTCCCATCCCACGACTTCACTTCCGTCGTGTTACGTTTCGGTGACACATCTAGTACGTGAGCTTCTCGAACGTTTAATGACCTCCTTGGGTCGGTCGTGTCTCTAAGTTTCTCGTATGTGACAGGAGGGAGTCGTAGGTACTCAAACCATAGACGTCTGAGTTGGTTGCTCCGACGATAACAAACTTAGGTGACTACGTCTTTGACCTATGTCTCCGTAGACATGGCTCAGTAAAATGTATTTACTGAACTTGTAGGAGTCTAAAACCATAGACACCCCCAGAAACTCGGTTAAGGAGTACCTATATCCTGTGGACATTACTACATTAGGCGTAATTGTGTAGGTTTTTTACGGATATTCAAGTATCGTATCAGTTCTTTTTGACGATATTAGACTCTAAAGTCCTCTCTTCATCCTAAGTTTAACCCAGAAATTTCTAACTTTATATCCAATTCTCTAATCCGTTCCGAAAACTCCACTCCTGTCACTTTTCTATTACTGGTATCTGTCGATAAATAAAGGTCTCGTCTTTTTTCCCTCCCATCGTAGTATACCAGTAAATACCTCCCTGAGTTTGATGAACATGTTTGCATAGGGGTAATTAGAAAAGATATTGTACATGGATCTGTGTTTTATAAAGGAGATGAAGGAAACAATCCTTTACACCCAAAAGGAATTTCTAGGTAAAGGGGTCCGATCTACGTGACATCCGAAATATTAGTCTGACTTCATGAACACTGAACTTGACCTCTACCCGAACAGTAAGAAGAGTAAAGAGGACACTGAAGGAAATAAATGGACATTTTAAGGGATAGACTCTAAGTACTACAATCTGTTAAAAATAGTTGAGTGACGAAAAACGGATGAGTAAAGAGGGATCGAAACTCAGTAACCTCTGAGACTTTGTCAGGGACTCAGGAGGAAAGGTGTGGTTTAAGTCATTGTAGTACTCGAGTACACATCATAGGTACGTTTTTAAGATTTGAAGACTTAAGGACAGAACAAGTCGAGATTTCTAGAAACAGGTGGAAAACAAAGTAAGAGAGAAATGATACCGGTATCAGATTTGAACACTGATGAGTCTTACCTGATACGGTAAAGATTCCAGACTTTAAGTTTTTCCAACATAGTACTTAGAATGGTTGTCTAAAAGAGATAGGTGTCGGACTAAGGAGAGGGAAAAAAGGACAACATATCAACGGAAGGCAAGATTTGTAAAGAGGAAACTGGAAGTAGAAAGAAGGACTGTGAGACTGAGGAGTAAACGGGAAACTCCAAAATCAGGTAGAAAGGAATGGTAATGGATTTCATAGAAGATAAAAAAGAAAAAGTCCTAAGGTAGAAACAGGGAACATTTTTACAAATTTTAAAAGAGGGTAATTTATGGAGAGAATAATAGTATGAAAATTCTTTACTTATGTACTAAAAGATAAGAACTAAACGTTAAGGGAAGATTTAGGATGACGTTAGAAGGAATTACAGTTTAGGTCACCTTTACAAGATCTAGTATTTAATTATTTGGAGACGTAAACTTTAAAACAATAATAGTCGAACGAAGTGTTAAGAGACCAAAAGGAACTAGGAGAGTTAAGAAAAATATAGATTAGACACCTGAGGAAAGACTTAAAACCAAAAGAAGATTCGATACTGAGAGGAGTTTAAAGGGTTTACTGGAGTGGGTGAAGGTCAAAGTTGACTGTGAATATCCAACTACCAAGACATTAGATACCTTGATATAAAAGTCAAATCTGAGACAAGACTTACAATTTGGATTAGATAAGTATAAAAAAGTGTCTATATAAACCTATACCGGAATTACGAAGTGGTAGTTATTTATGTTTTGACTTAATTAATGGATTTGGAAGAGGAGGTTTTTATGAGAGGAGTCGAAGTCCCTAGAGTGGGTGGGCCAGTAGGTTCAATCTTTAGACTCTTAAAAAGAATTTAAGAGGGGGAAAAGGTGATGGTATGAATTCACAAGTTGTTCGTGACAACTAGCTCATAGGTCTTATAAAGGTCTTAGGTCTATAAAAGGGGATTAGACTACAGAAGAAGATGAGGAGGTCAAATTCGAACGAATGTTTTATCGGAAGATTAACCGAAAGATCAGAAATAAAATAGGTAATCTACTAGACGGTTTAAATTGGAAGTACAACGTCACAAATAGATTTTAAGTATACATTGGTGGACATGAGAAAGACGAAATTATAGAAACGTACCGAAAAGGGTAACGACAGTACATTACGTTGAATTATAATCTGTGTTATAGGAGGAAGAGATTGGTGGAGTAGTCTTAAATAATAAATAGAGGTTTGAAGTAAAAGATATTATAGTCGTATATTTAAATTTATATCTAGAGGTAGTGCGACAGTGAACAAGGAAACAAGTGTGATATTTAGGACAGACCTTACAGGAAAAGGAATCGTAGTGAATAACATAAGTAAGAAAATCTATATCAAACACGTTCTGAAAAACGTTCTTCAAAGAGGGTAATAGAGGACCAACCTAATCCATGGACATAGTCAGTATAATCACGTCCTTTTATTTCGATGGGACCCATAAAGTTTGTCTTTCCATAATCTACTAATATTATTGTGATGTTTAAAGATACGATCAGTCTTCTGGTTCCAATGTAATTTTTTTCTTTAATTGGAGATTGAGTACCGAATCACATTGTTTCCTAACAGTAAACGGGGAGTAACGTTACAGATCGAACCCAGTTATCTTCCCTTAAATAATACAAATTGTATCAGTGAACTCCGAGTTCGTCTGTCTCTTAGTTTATATAATGTGAACACGGTAATCTTAAAGACCAGAAGATTTAACGATGTTGTCTCTTCTCCGTCTGCTCTTAAAGTGTACCGAATAGGAATAGAGGTCAGTACAGAAAAGTACTGGGGTACCTGACATCGGGTGGTTCGAGGAGACAGGTACCCTAAAGGGTCCGTTCTTATGACCTTACCCAACGGAAGAGGTTGTCTAAAAAGGGTTGGGTCCCTAGTTTGGGGGTAGAGGACACAGAGGACGGTACGTCCACTTAAGAAATGACGACTCGGTGGACCCTTCGGGACTACCGAATGGAATAGGGATAGAATAAGACTTTTACTTTGAACAGTAAAGACGAATAAAGTAACCGGTCCTTACCAGTATAACAGGGTAAGTTGATTTTCCCACGGCCCTACACATCAAAAGTTACACGGGTCTTTTTCCTCTGATCTATAATCACTCACGACGAATTTTTACATCTGTGATTTCGGGTCCCTCAATAAAGGGGTGTAAAAGTGTGAATTATAAACCGTCTTGACCTCAAGTTTAATATGATAAAGAGTTTTCATAGACAACGAGAATAATTCGAGGAGGGACCTCCTCCTAACATAAAGTTCGGGAAGACTGTAATCTGAACGAACCTGGTTCATTCTTACTCACCTTTATTGTGTACGGGTGAGGGTTCGTCTTCCAAATCGTCCGTAGGACACTAAAGGAGTGTCACGAAAAAGTAGACGAGGGTCTCATGGTTAAAGGGATAATCTTCGACATGGAAGTTGGACCTTACTTCCCACATACCTCGTCTCGAAGCCCGTTGGACGTTCATTGTAAATTATACTCATTCTGTATTTGAACATAACAACATTCGGGAACTCTAAACCCCCAACGAGTGATAGAGTCGTATTTGATCACTTTATGTCGATTATGTTTATAACTTCTTGACTGTTTTAGGTTGGGGTTTGACCCGTTCGTACGAAGTCTTGTCTGACCTTAGATTCACTGATATTTCTTAAATAGGATCCTGAGTACCTGTTTGAGATATACCGGAACTTGACTTTTAATACCCCAAAAAAAAAGGTTTGAGGAATAATACACAGAGGTTTAAGGATTCCCTCTCTTTCACTCTGAGAGTGAAAAGATCTTACCAGTGTATGGGTAGACGGGGAAACGGTTCCTTTCACCATTCGACCACCGTCCGTCTGGTTTATCGACCGTCAGGATGACCCTGAAGTCTCTTACCCCTTTACCATTAAGGGGTTTCACTTGTCCTACGACTGTTGGTTTTTCTTCCCTTCTTTACCGTAAGAATTATCGTCTTTTGACTTTATTGTCATTAATAAGTAGTGACCGAGAGAGAGAGGAAACGTTGGTACACTTTAGTAGAACGGTGAGAGGCGAAAGGTTTGGTTCGTAGGAATTATTGGAACATCTTCAGAAAGTAAACCGTCACGGGTCGAAGGGCAGGGGAGACGAGTTTAGTTATCCTTCTTTATTTCTATTAGATGTAATTAAACCAACGTCAACAAAATTGTAGGGGACTTTGGAAGTTCAAGTCGTCATGACCCGGTCAAACTTCTTTTGGAAAGACTGTCCTTTCGCTCAAAGTTTTTTTTTTACAAGGGGTCAAACGATCCGAATATTCGGATCCCGTTCAAATTAATTTGAGTTACCTCGTAAAATTTCACTTCTTTTTTAATCCTGTCGTTCTTTTTGCACAACTAACAAAGGATTAATACGACACCTGAAAAAGAGATTACGTAGGGGGGGCGGAGAGAGAGAGGGATTTATTTTGTTGACCGTGCAATTCAAACGTGTGTCTTCTAATATAAAGTTGGTACGTAGGACGTAGTCGGTCCGTGGCACGGAGGGTAAAGTGATGACCCGGACGAAAAACCTCTGTAAGTACAAAAACAATAAAGTACCTATGTGGACTCACGATTTAGAGAAGTCAGGACAGGTCAAGAAACACTGGGATAGCTGATATCGGGTGATCCAAGGAGACAGGTACCCTAAGAGGTCCGTTCTTATGACCTCACCCAACGGCACGGGAGGAGGTCCTCTAGAGGGGTTGGGTCCTTGTCTTGGGTCCAGAGTGCAGAGGACGCAACCGTCGGCCCAACAAATGGTGATCGCGGTAGACCCTTCGGGAAGTATCTTTGTGAATTAGTTTATATTTTTTCTCTCTCTTTTGTTCCCTATGATGTAATCTGAAGTCGTTGAAGATTGGAAAAACAGTCACTTCTAAGGAAACTAATCAGGAAGGAGGTTTGTACCTACCTGAGGAATAAAATTTACTAAGTCACAAGACTTGTTATCCGTAAAAATTTCTGTACTAATTAAAAGAAGGAATAAAAATAAGTGTCCTCTGTGCGTAAATGTGTTTGACTAGAAGTAAATGTGTTTTACTAAACGAAAAAGGGAACCTGACGTTCCTCTAGTTTGGTCAGTTAGGATTTCCTTTAGTCGGTAGTTACAAGAAACCTTCCTGACTACGACTTAGACTTCGAGGTTATGAAACCGGTGGATTACGCTTCTTGGTTGAGGAACCTTTTCTGGGACTACGACCCTTTCTAACTTCCGTCCTCCTGTTGCCTTGTTGTCTCCAATTCTACTAACCTACCGTAGTGACTGAGCTACCTGTACTTAAACTCGTTCGAGGTCCTCAACCACTACCTGTCCCTTCGAACCGCACGACGTCAGGTACCCCAGTGTTTTTCAGTCTGTACTGACTCGTTGACTTGACTTGACTAGATAAAAAGTCTTATCCTATTGGTATGGAGACTAATTAATTGTAGACTTTTATTTGTTTATTCTGGTCTTCAATATCAGGTAGGTAAAGTGATTGTTACCGATGATACACGGTCCGTGATATATATATCGAAATAATACTCATTCTTTTACTCGATGTAATCTTAAACTTTTTATTATTTCATCGAGTACCTAGAGTTCCTGAGGTCTCTGAGACCGATTTCTGGACACACGATCATAATATCACTGTTAATGTCGACAAGTTCTGAGGATCTTCCGGTGGTTCCTCTTCTGACAACCATACCTGTATTTACATTTCGGACCCCCGAAGTCCCTTTCGGGAACTCGGTCTCTGCTCATCATGTATTTCTTTTCAGTTACACAGAGTTTACCACGGTGATTTAAGACAATTTACTTTATTTTTATCCATTTTGAATTTCCCGAGAATTGACACTCGGTCAATGAGGATCTTCGTCAAATGAATATAACTAATAACAATAGTAGAGTAGGAAGGATATTCCGTGTCCCTTCAACGTACCACCTGGGTTCCAGTGTGTTGGTTAATCACGATCTTGGTCCTAACCTTCACTATATCAAACGAGAATTGGATCACCAATTCGAACGTGTATTTTCTAACAATTGATCTGTACTGAATTAATTTTTTTTTTTTTTTCTGTGTCCTGTGTGTGTGAGTCGGTAAGGGTTAAGAAAGTCGTGGCTCCCCGGGGAAACACAGAAGAAAAGGTAGTACCTGAGGACACGAACCTTTCTACAGGTGAAGACGGTATGATTTCCTCCCTCCCGAGTTTTATTTTATTTAAAGTAAGATGAAAATTTTTATTTACATAGTTCATCTTAAAACTTTCTGACCTTCTTATATACGGTCCTTTGATATAATCGTTATTTTGTCTTAATTTTGACAGGGGTTTAAGTTCTTAGGTCCATTCGACTTAAAATAATCTAATCCGAGGGATAATTTTGGATATTGTGTCAGAGAGTTAGAAAGGAGGTGAATTGTTACTCAAAGTTTCCCTACTAAGAGGTTTCAAAGTACTTATGTTGAATCTTAGAGGGGTCCACCGTTCAATCGGAGAGATTCCCTTATTTAACTTCTTTTGGAAGTTCACTGACACTTTATCGATGTTACCTCCGTAAGTACATCTCTCTTGCTTACGGGGGATGTAAGAGGAGGCACCGTTAGTCTCGGGTCACCTTTTAACCTGGGGCAAGTGGTCTGTCATCAGTTGACAAGAAGCAGAGGTAGATCTAGTGTATGTTATGACATACACCCGTGAAACCAGAAAACACAACTGACATCCAACATTGTAGAAGGTCATCTCAAGTCCGAAAATTTGGAGACGTGATACCACAAATTCCGACCTATTAGGAAGTAATACCCCTGCTAGGAGATGTAACATCCTACAAGTCGTTGTAGAGACCAGAGATGAGGGGACTACAATCATGGTACTCGTGTGGTTAAGTTTAACCATCGTTAGGTTTAACAGAGGTCTGAAACGGTTTAGAGGGGAGTCTTGTTTTAACGTGGTCCCATTCTTGGTGACCAGATCCAAAACACATAGATAGAATCGAAGAGAAGGGGTATCTTGAATCAAGTCATGGACGATTGTATTTATAAACATCCCCTTATTTAATGATTCAAAACTTACTGAAAATATTACTTACTTAATAATAAGTAATATGTTTATCAATAATGACCTAAAGACAGTTTAATAATATAAATTCGATAGACAAGATAATTCAGAACGTCATTTTCATCTCCGTTTGGTAAAAACCACCAGTCGACTTTTTTCTGACGAACCGTCCTGACTTTAAATGGATTACAAGGAGGTTTGAAAGTAAGACGAACTGAGGTACGATTTCGTATTTGTCGAACTTGAGTAGGACACAAAAGGGTAGTACTAGGGGTAGGTTGTGAACGGAGAAAAGGTCTATGGAGACAGAATCTCTCTGAACCGGGGACGAAGTTCTCTGTCACGGAAACACAAATACCACAAACGGTCCCGACTCTTGTTATAGTCCCTTATTATCGTCTCCCCATCCCACTCCTCCTTCCACCCCCTTCAGATCTCGAACCTGTAGTCTCTAAGGTTTCTTTGAGGTCCGGACCTTATTGATATAAAAGGTCTCGTTCAAGTATACAAAAGTACATCCGATACGGAAATCCTATACTACTTTATAAAGTGTCATTCCGATTAATAAAATTATCTATCCATCTTGAAGACCGGAACTCTTTTATTCCCTCGACCTTACCCCTCCTCTAATCCCATCCCTCACCAACTGTAACGTACACTCTACATCAGAATCACTCCGAGAAGATGTCACTCCCGACGACCACACGATACTCCCACCGTCCAGGGTCCAGTGGTCGTTCCATTTCAGACGAGAGTCTCTACGTCTACTCATAGTCCGTGGACGGTCGATGATCCTGGTTCTCGGTCATGTTTCTCGTAGTCGACTGTCAAACAAAAAGACATAGAGACTTCCCTAAAGTTAAAAATTTTTTACGGTCGAACAACTCAGTCGACAACAAAACCTTAATAAAAGAGGAGAGATAATCGTTTCTATTAAACTCTCGACTGAATCTCGGACACGTCATTCTAACTACAGATAAGATTTGCTTAACGGAGAAAAGGAAAGTCGAATTTCGCGTTAGTAATACAAAGAAGGTGATGAAGAGAGTTGATTTCTCAAAATACCTAACCCGGACCCCTAGTAAATTATAAGAGGATATAATTATTATATTGTTGTCGTGTTATTGTCACTCTCATTATTGGGGTGGTGATGTTGTCCATTTTTAAAGTCTCATAAACAGTACACTGTCCATAGTGTGTTTTGGAAATGTATTTAATAATTATTAGGAGGAGTCTTATTAAGATCCCGAAGGGACCACCGAGTCTACCATTTCTGAGACGGGCGTTACGTCCGTCTAACTTGGGTCCAAACTAGGGACCCAACCCTTCTAGGGGACCTCTTCCCGTGCCGTTGGGTCAGGTCATAAGAACGGACGTCTTAAGGTACCTGTCTCCTAGGACCACCCGATGTCGGGCACCCCAGCGTTTCTCAGTTTATGTTGACTCGCTGATTGTGAAAGTGAAAAAGGTGAAAGGTCCTATTACGATACTTGACAAAAAGAGTATAACTCCAATTCCCTTGATTCCGAATATATACACCAAATTATTTGCCGGTTCCATTGTGTCCACAATTAACCCATCTAGAACCTAAACTTAGGACCTTTGACACAAGATTTGAATCAAGATCTTTGGTACGGGTATTAGTCTTTTTACTATGAAAAGGGGTACTAAGGACCGTATTATGAAAACTATCCCTTAGTAAGGTCACTTCTTGTTTTGATATTTTCATGGGTGATTACAGAGTCATAGTGAGATAACTCCCGGGGGACTACGACAGGGTAAGGTAGGTAGTCACGTTTCATGAGAAGTAAGTCACCGGACATAGGTATGTACGAAGACCTGAAGTGACACGTACCCAGATCCTTAAGTGCGTAATTAAAAAACTCTAATACTTTATGTCGACTCGAATATTTGTATAGAATAAGCAAACAACACGAACAAGAAATAAAGTCAAAGTCTATAACAATAATTAAAACGGTTTCTCTCTTTTATTTACCGTGACTACAAAACTCCAACTGACTGACGACTCTTTCTCTGGACTTTCTTCCTTTTAGAATGGACTCATCTACCAATCCCTATCGTTCGGAGTATTTGATACGAACAGAGTTGGGACTGGAAACAGGGTTAGAGTCTTAGTTTCAGGTACCTCGGAAAGAAACCAACGATGAAACTTAGACCGGGCCCAGTTATCGGTCATTTTCCTTTAACACGACTTAATAGTGTTAAAAATAAACACGACTGAATAACCTTTATTCCGTTCTGTCTACTCAACGTCATAGACGTGTGAACTAATGGGGGAAGGGGTTAAAAAGACACCGAAGTAAATCTAGAGAAACGATGTCGTAAAATCGAGATTGAAACCCGTGACTTAGTACGATGTTACAGGGTAGCTCGTAGAGCCATTACGCTATTTAAGTAGGTTTCAGAGCGTCACGGTAGGACGTGCACTGCTCACGTTATTGTGCAGTCCGAGTCTTGCTATGGGTAGAATCCGTCTATGAGGGAGACGACTGTCGTCCACAAAGACGAAATAGACTTTTATTAAGTGACTTATCTATTAACCACTTAGGGGTCACCCTTGTTTTGAACTAAGACAGACTCGTATCCAATGGTTCACATGGTGGTATTTTATTAACTAAAACACTATATAATTCACCCCTGTATGAGTTCTGATGACTTGAAAAGTGAATCCCGGACCCCGACTTCAACTTGATCCGAGGGTTTCCACTTCTTGGGTACGTACTGTTCCCGTCCCGAAGTGTGAGGTTGTCGGTTAAATTCAAAGTAAAAGAAATAATTAGATTATACAAGATGGAAAGTGGTCCTGCACTACACGTCCCTCAAAGTAATTTTGCCAACTCAACAATAGCCTCTATTAGTGGCTTCCTTACATAGTGTTTTCAGTTCTTTAAGACTTAGAAAAAAAAAAAAATTACGACAACAGAATCTCTTCTCCAAAGGTTACGACTATTCCTTCAACGAAATCGATATCCCGTTTAAATTAACGTAAAAATCTTTGAAGAAAATTAGGATATTATTGTTTTTTAATTTAGTCACGACTGTAAAAAAACAACGGTCTTCTTCCATCATTTTCTCATTTCTTTATTAACAATCGAGACTCTTATATTAATCGTTGAAATTACGAAATTAGATTTTTTTACGTATAAAACTCGGACCCACTTACTAATTTCTTTTCTATAGTTTTCAGAAACTTTAAAGATTGACACAAACAAAAATTAACACTCAATACTAGTGATATTAATCGAGTAAAATCACGTAAATATTACGTTTGTTTATACTTAAAGATGTTCAAGTCCCTATAAAGTCCCGTTTATACTAGCTGTAGAACTGGAGACCGAGAAACTTAGTTCGGAAAGAATATACAGGCCATCTTCAAATAAGAAACTAAACCTACCCCCTCCTTTCCCTCAATTCTTCGGTCCTAATTTATGACCCTCTGATCTCAGTTGCAACCGCACACAAACCTCCAAATAAGGTCTCCTCACAATTCCTACCAGGGTAATCATCGGACCCGAAGGAGACCGGGTCTCCCTACTGATACAAGTCGAGGGAGACGGGGTGACCTACTTCAAACTCCGACCCAGACTCAATGTTCGAACCCTCCTTCACGACCCAATGTCTATTTACGCTAGAGAGACCACGATTTGGAGACACTTACTCGTGTCTTGGACGGATCGGACGAGGTCGAGATAGGACGGGGTGGAACTGTCTTGGTTCTTTCGAGTAATGATACGTGATCTTTTCCCTTTTCCTTATTTTTTTTTTTTCTGGGTCTCCCTAGACCCCTTACTTGAAAAACCCCCAGAATAAAGAGAGTCTCCACGTGTAATTTTAAGAGAGAAAGTAAGTAATTACACTTATGTTCGACGGACTCTTTTATCGACCACCCTGGAGGGAATTACTTATCACTCCGAAAAGATACGAGATCTCCGAATTTTAACCCAAAGTAGGGTGACTCCTAAAAAGAAAAAAGGAAGAGGAAGACAGAAGAATTGTGACGTACAAACCAATATAAAGAACTTGAGTGGATCCGATACTGGACGGAGTAGGTCAAGATTAGCGAGTATACTAATCTAACCCCGGTGGGTGTCTGTCCCTCCTCCCCCGGTGACAGTCCATAAAAAGGTTATAATAAAATTTTAAAGATGAGACAGTTAGTATACACTAGTTTGAGTAAGAACACTTCAAGGAGTATGAAGAACCAAATCTTATCCGGTCTATACTTATATTTCTAGAAAAAAGAACGAAAGTCCCAAAAAGTGAAACCAAACTTTATCTTAATTGAGAGGAATCGGAAAGTGTCAAATGAAAAAAAAAATCTTAAGACCAGAACCAAAGGAATAAAAAGGAGTTATGTAACGTCCATACAAGCTGGTGACGTAGGGTCTCGTGAGTACGGGAGCAAGTTGTTAATAACGGGTGTAGTACGTAAACCCTATAAAAGGACTTAACAGAATGCAACGATCAATAAAAGGGTTCCTGTAGAGATTCAAAGACTTCCTGAAGTGTAACAAAATGAACAGATACAGAAGTCCTAGGTTACTTATCATCAGGAACTGCTCACTCCTACTACGAGTACCTGTACTTCGGTACAGAAGTAGTTAAACGACGAGTGAGGGGGGTGTCCCTTTGATTTTACTGCCCTTAGGAGTCATTAATAAGGTCTAGGAATCCGGTTAAACAGACCCCGGTCATCCCTTTCACCAACACCTTTCCCGAGACGGTTAGGTCTGTGCTAACACCGTCCTTCTCTTGTGACTCCATATGTAAGAGTACGTTAAACTCTTACTCCACTGTTCACTGACGTTCGAGATCTTCTCGAACACCTAGTCGGGGATTTTCTACAGTTTTTCGGAGTTTGATCCTCGGTGTCTTTGTGAGTCGTTACCTGTCACTGACACAAGGTGTTGTCGACTTTTTGTATCTAAGTAAAAAGATTCCCCTTTCCGTAAACCTTCAGATCAAATTTTCTACGACAAAAGAAACCAAAGAGGAACTCTCAAGAAAATGGAACACCATAAATTAATTGAAAATAACGTAGAGTATATAATATTTCGTATTTGTTTTTAAAATGTCACATAGTATAATAAATCTTGTCATAATTAGTTCGTTCATATATATCTCTTTCCATCTTTTTCTACTCCCGTTCATTATTTATGGATTTTCGGAACTATGTCAATGGTTGTCGAGATCTGTGCCAAGACCTAGTGATAAACAAACAAATATAAATAACTCACAGATGATATGGTCCATAAAACGGTTGTATTAAAATAGACAAGTAACAAATTATAACATTTTGATAAGGTATATAAAATACTTAGTTACTTTAAATATCAGAGTATCTATATCTGATAGGTCATACAACTCGGTAAATTTTTAAGATACTGTATAAATATTAGTACTGTAAGACTTGAAGTGTAAACTATCTCTCGATGAAATAGTCGTTAACATGTGGTTAAACGGTCATCCGAAATTTTCGGCCTAGTAAAAAGAGGCACCTTGGGTTCCTCTTAAACCACTGTTTTTACGGTTCTATTTTGAGAAAAATCTTTTAATCCAAAATTTCCGGATGGAAATCGTAGTACCCGAAATAAAGCACAGAGGTCCTGTATAGACTGACGAGCTCTAAACCGTGTGTGCCACATTCCTCAATCATAACATGTCAGGTTCACTCCCTTGATTATTTGCGTTCCATCACGGAGGAGACATCCTAGTCTAGACAAGGGGTAATAAACCAAGACGACGACCTCCTCTTTTTATTCAGAACCTATAATGTCGACAGTGACACTGTAGACAACAAAGTCCTAGGCACTGACGAAGTCAGTGGTGGACTGGGTCTAGTAGTGGTATTGTAAGACAGGTGATAATTTGACACTTTCCAGGAGCGGGAGGTCCACCATGAAGTTCCAACTGTATGGTTCCACAAACAGAGACAGGGGCGTTGACAGAGAGTTGACTTTTTATGTCGGAGTGAAACACGTTTTAACTACCGTTTGGTTCAGAGGGTCCCAAGTTCCCCTCGTCGCCTCTCGTTCTCAAGAACTCCGCATCGGGGCTAGACGAGAATTAGTGAACAGTGTTGAGGACCTCCCGGAGCCCGCACAACGAAAAACAAGAAACAACAACCACGAAGAGGAAAAGGAAATTTGTCTACTGAGGTCGATAATTTTGTTGTCATTGGCTCGACGCACGTGTATAGGTTCGAATGTTTTGTCTATACATTCCCCTATAGACAGGAGGGCTTGTGTATTCCTTATCAACTGAAAACCTTTCAAGGAGATTTATCTTGAGGTGAAGACCAACATACACAAACCAAGTTTAGTAATTACTGAATTGTCTTACCCATGACGATTAAATCTACGTTTCACCTACGTAAACCGTCCCTCACCTATGGACATAAACGAACCGACTCAGGGAAGCGCACACAAGTGGACGTTGATAATGTTACAACAATAGTCGATATGGGGTTATGTTTGTTTTTTGTCAAATAGTGTACTCATTGGTTTTAGTCCGGGTGTCTATGTAAATGTCCTTACATTATTTATACATTTTGGTCTGTGTAGAGATGACATTTCTCGAAAGTAAGGTTTTCGGGTAAACTAATAAGTGATTAAATAAATAGGTGAGAAAGTAAGTTTTGGATGAATAACTCTGAGATATTACCTACTCCGTGACGTGACCCTTGATCCCAAGTCGTGATCTCCTCTTAAAAGACAAGAGTACAACAAATAAATTGGACTGTTCTTTTCCGCCCCAAGTGTGAATGTGCACACTAGGTCGAAAGAGGGTCTTTTTAGATTGGTGAGGGTCGGTGTGTCGATAAATTATCAGTAGTTATTCGTCAAACGAAAGTAATGTATTACTTCCGGGGTGCACTAGATTTAGTATTTTCTTTTGTCTTCTTGGTGTTCGACCAAGAGTACAGCATATGAAACTAAAGAAAAGGATAAAGTCAAAGGGATGTTAAAGATCGGGATTAAGATCGTTGATCAATGTACTAGAATTTGTTCAGTGAATTGTAAACATTTGGAACTTAAAAAGAGTGTATATGTTAAGGAAATCAATTACAAATCTTCTAAAAAAAATTTTTTGGAGTTTTTATATGAAAGTCTGTTCGCATTTAGAAAAGTCTAAGTGACAGAAGTTTCTCGGAGTCCTATAAACGTAATACCAACTAGTCCATCCTGTCCTAGTGTGTCCCAGCCTCCGACGGGTCAGAGTCGTAGTCCTCAAAAGATGAGTGGACCTCTCGGGGACCTCAGACCGGGACTTGTTTTTGTGTAATAGACCTGGACCGTAGTAAATGGGTCGAGTCTTGTGTCGCCGTCAGAACCGTTCTCTTCTCCACCCTCTGACGAAGACACCGTGAACGACGACGAAATACCCAAACGTAAACAGCACGATCCTAAGAGAAAAGTAGAGAAAAGAAAGAAAAAGGAAAAGATTAACTGTGTCACGGACATGTAAATTTATGAACGTTGGGCCACACCTGTAGAACATATTATCGACATAACCAATATTACCGGACATTGTCTTCACTGACTAACTCTGGGTCCTTCTTACATGATTTTTACTTTGGGGTATAAACTACAAAAGAGATATTGTTTTTTTTATCGGATTAATAAATTAATTCTTGTTACCAGTCAATAATATATTGACTTTTTTACAACCTATTTTAAATTATATATATACACACACATATATATATACCGTGAATTTCGAAAACTCAAGAAAAAGGTGATTTGGACTTAAAAGTTAGAGACGAAATCAACAAAACCGAGAAACAAGTGTACTTGAAAGAAAGTGTTTGTTGGTCATAAGACTCCATAAAACGACTGGTCTAGTTTATGAAACTCTACTCACTGTAGTTTTCCGAAATCTATTTATCCGAAGACTTCATCGTTCTGATGTCCGTATACGACTATAGTACTGTCTTATAAAACTTATATTCAAAACAGAAAAAATAAAATCCAAAACGTAATAAAAAATTACTTCCATCTTTAAATCTTTACTTCACGGGGGTTTAGGAGTACGAGGGACCGACTGTCCAGGAGGTGGAGTCGTAAGGAGGTGGAGTCGTAAGGAGGAGACCTAGAAAGTCCAAGGAATGAAGACCATTCCTACACCATCCTACCCTGTAGGGACCGCTGGGTCACCAATTCCTAGACGAAGGATTATGTTCCCTGTACCTAAGCTAAGGAACAGGTCCTTGATCCTAGGGTGTACGGGACCTCTTTCAGGTTCACGGTATCGATTCTGGGTTTTGTCGGTCTATTTATTTATTTAAAAAAAAACTCACCATCCTGTGTAAGTAAATGTGACTTCCTTCGAAACAAAACAAAAATCCAGGATCCGTAAATATATTCTTGTTTTACTACTCACTACACCCCTAATTTCAATCCTCGTAGTAGGATGGAGTGGAAGGGAGGTTCGTCAAAGAGGTTTGAGGGACAGGGGTGTGGGAAACACAAGGGTTAAGGAAAGAATCACTTACTTCTTGAATTAGGGTTTCGGGACCATGTTTGGGGTCCCAAGAGAGGAATCCAGAGGGAAGGAGAGGGGGGTGTGGGATAAGGACCCCTCTCGTCCGTGGAACCAAACTTACGTGTCCTCTCGAACCTCGCCACTGTCTGTGACTCCCTTTCCGGAGTGGGAACCCCTGACCCTACATCCCCATGTCGCATCACTGTACTCCCGGGTCTATCGGACCGCATGGTTTTACCCCGGGACCACAGGCTCCTTGTCTACACCGAGGGGGACTCTTCCGTCTGGGTCGTCATAGTTTCAGGAGACCAACCTTTATCAGCGACGAACTAGCAAACGGGAAGACCGTTACCAACGTCTTGCCGTGGCCTTGGTGCAGGAGGAGATCGGGTCCGACGACCCGCTTCACCGACTACACGACGGCTCACCCGAAGCCCGTGACGTCCTTGTCCGAGAGGTCCAACGGAGAGTGAGCCAAGAGGTATGAGCAGATGAAAGAGAAGACCCGGACGTGATCCTGGAGACGGAACGTATAGAGGACGTCTAAAACAACAACAGTCAAAGGAGGTGGGTACAGACGTCGTCTCCGGTGTCGAATGTGGACAAGAAACTTTGACTCAACGTTTCGGAGTTTAACTGTCCACCAGGAAACCGACTTGTGGAAAGGTTTCTCACTCGGGTCCACTCGGGGTGTAACCAGACCCATATAGGGTCCCACTAGGAGAAGACGAAATCCTCAAACCGTTTAACAAGGTCCAGAAAGACTTCTCGAAACTACAGGACCCTGAGGAGTCCCAGGCGAGGTCAAAGAGGAACGGGTCGAAGTACCACGACCCAGCCCGCCACGTCACCAGGCCCCTCCGGGGGAGCCTCAACGAGAGGTGGGACCGAGGACGGAGCGGGAGCCCGACTCCGTGGGAGGTCCTGTGGAGTCCCGTGGCCGGGGTGAGATTGGACGCCACGTCTCGTCCGGTAGGGAGACGTGTTCAGTATCCCATCCCCGTGTCCCCTTCGGGGGTGTGGATCGCGACCCGTGTTCGAGGTCGGTCTAAGGACTGGGTGGGCCTTCGGGAACCTTCGAGTAGGTCCAGGGTCCTACTTGGGTCGGACCGACACCGGGAGGGACGACTACCGGACGTGGCGGGTCGTCCCCTCTCTTCCGGACTTCCTTCAAAATTTCTAGGTAATCGCGTGATTATTTTTTAGAAAGAAGCCCTTTGTTGATACTTCCATGAAAAATACAGAAGGAACACTAATCCCCACTCTCTTTCCTTCTTTGTATACAAAAACATATATATATATATATTCAAACATGAATTTTTGATGGGGGACTCAAGAACTAATAGAGTTCCACTTCTGTCACAATTTAATGAACACCACTACCGGACAGTCTAACTTATATATCGTCTTCCTGTTCCGTTTCCCATTTTACCTAAGTTACGTCTGACTCGACACCCCAAACTCTGACGGGATTTCCTCGTCTGTTCCCTCCACTCCCACCACAGGACGGAATTATTTTGGGGTGGACATCTTACACCTACCGAAAGAAAACTGAGGTTTGACCTCAGAGAGCAGAGACACCACTAACCGTACATCCCTGACTATGAGGATACTTGTGTGTACTTCCTTTGTCCGTAGAATTTTCTACTCCTAAATACAAGAGTCTTATTTGTAGCCCTTCATAGTTCAAGTGGGGGGACCTTTGATGTTCCCAGACAACAATATACTATCCTGGACCCAAATGAGTCTTGAGTGTCCTGTACATTCCAAAATTTTGTCTACATCAACCAGTCTTTTACCATCGTTAAATGTGGTTTCCCTGATCTTCCCTCCTACCTTAGTCTATTTGAGAAATTTCGTAATCTCTAAAAACTCAGATGTCAACGGGACTGATTAAACCATCGGTGTCACCGATAACTCGTAAACTTGACACCGACTAGACTAAACTCTACACGACATTTACATTCTACGTTTTACAGAAGTTCTTTTATCCAAGACTTCTGAATCAATACTTTTTCTTGCATTTTACAGAACAATTAGTTCCAAAGTATGCCGAATATACACTTTTATTATTATAACACCTTTACACCCTGATTTATTGTATGACTCAATTAAAGTGGACAAAGAAAATACAAAAAAGATTATACTGATAGTCTTTTAAAATTTAATAAATACGTTCTTTTAAAATATAATGAGTGTAAATGTTATATGTAATAGAAAGATATCCCATCCTGACGAGCGTCCTCGTTCGGGAGACATAAACTTACACCCATCTATATTCTTCCTACGAGTACAATTCTTAAAATTTTGGACACAAGGATTTTATTTAAGACATTTTACCACATTGTTGTATCGAATAATACTGCACCTTGACCGATACGGTATCCAATTCATCGAATAGGGTACGGAATTATTGTGATAAGTTATTCTAGGGTACATACATAACCGAACCTTATCTTCACAGGATATGGATGGTTTTACTTTTCTCTTCCTTACCTATATTTCTTTGACAATTGTGACCCCTTATCTTCGGTAAGTAAGTTATGTATTTTCATGAAAAGACGTTGAGGGTGTTAATCTCTTTAAAGTCTTTGTTAATTTCCTAAACCTTCAGGGACTACTACTAAGTGAGACTCTTTCAGATAACAGAATTTCTTTGGAGGTTCTCTCAGTTTCTTCGTATACGAAATTACCCTACAAACGATAAACTCCTGACACAAGATCCATTAAAAGTTGTACGACTCGTAAAGGAAGTAAAAAGAGGTCTCCTCAGGACGTACTTAACCCAGAAGTTTCTCTTTTAAAAAATAAAGGTATACTTCAGTCAGTTACAGGGGAGGTGCAATTGGGTAGGAAGTTCCTTTCTGTGGAAGAATCTTCTGACAAGCTGGTGTAACGAGTAGTGAGGGCTCTACAAAAAGTCAGGGTCACATTAATAGAGGTACTACCTCCTCCGAGGTCTACGTAAATAAACGGGAAGAGACGCTGACCTTTTACATAAGGTATGAGTCAATTTCAGTCATTAATTTTGCTGGATTAGACGTAAGTGAAACATTGGTCGCCGACTTTGAGGGAGAGACAGTTGGGGTCTCCACCCTCCCGACGACGTAAATTTGGGTGTGACTTCTAGAGACTAACCGACCACGTGTCAATCTTGTCCACTTTATTAGATTAGACCTTATAACGAGAGGAGTGGAAAAAAATTATTTCTAAACGGAGTGGTGTCTGGAATTATATTGTCGTCATTTCCGTTCTCTCCTTTAACCTTTGTGCCGGTCCTCACACGGAATACCAAGTATTGTCGGGGTTTAACATTGACAAATAATTTTGATTGTGGGAAAACACTCACTCCCACACCTAGTTTTATAGGTTACCAAAGAGAAGAAGTTATAAGGGAAAAAAATGTCGTGACTCAAATTCAAAGTCAAAATCTCAAAGTAATTCAAAAATTTTAACAAAGACTGACTTTGTAACTGAAATTTTCCGTTGAACAGGCATTAAACAGGGACAAGGAATAAAGGTAATAAAGAAAGTTAGACATCCTCTACAGATACCTACCTACTGGAGAACCCGGTGACCCTGTTCTTTCTCAATTCCGTCCACTTCCTGGTCTCCTCAGTCTTCAGGTCTCTTGACGGAGTGTTTTATGTTAATTCCCGGAAAGGGTCCGGGTGCCACGAGACCACGACGGTCTCCATTCCTCCGGCTCGTGTTACAAGAGGAACAGGTGTGTGGAGGGAAAACAAAGTCGTCGTAAAACGGAGGGTGTGTACGTTTTCAAACTTAAAGGACAACCGAGACTCCACTCTAAATATTGTAAATAATTCCAATGATAAGTAACACTTAAATGACCCGTTATTCGGATTCTCGAAAATCCCCAAATTAACGGATACAAATGCCCCCAACGTTTCGAGGGGTGTCTCAGTGACAGTCGGTCCAACCGGTTTACACCTGAAGAACCTTACGGACCCCGTGTACAGGATCAGGTTCCCCTTCCAGTCCCTCTCGACTTCCCGAGTCTCCTCTGTTTCGGGAGTCCCGTACTCTAACCAAAAAGAAGAGACCGACAAAACCAGGTGAAGGGCGACCGAGTAGATGGAGTAAGACCGGTTCAGACTTCTGTGTAAACTTACAAGGCAAGAGAGGTCCTTCTTTCTCTTTATTAAACTTTATTAACGTATTCCCTTCCTCTCTCCCTTTCTTCCCGACCGCCACCTTGACTTGTGTGTAGCGTCTGCATTATACCCGATGTATTCGGCAGAGTACACATAACAGTGCGAATCAGAAGTGTCGTCGGGACATTTCGGCCTGAGGGTGAGGGTGAAATGCTTACTTCTTTAACTCCGAATCTCTTACTTTAGTGAACGTCTTTACTTCTGTCGATCACTTACCTTCTTGGTCCTAAAGTTGAGGCAAAAAGACACCGAAGGCTCAGGACCAACCCTCGAGGTGTAAAGTAAGTGAGAACAAATCGGGAACCAACGGCGAGTAAATTGGATTCGTTAACCAAGTCCACACAGTAGTCCTGTAAACTTTAATGTTCCAATTTGAATGAAAATTCTACCACCCAAACAAAATGACGTCTTTCCATCGAAGAAACGTTGTCGGAATTGGGAACTGGAGTGGTTTGGGAACATCTTACCTTACTTACGTGTTCTCACCTCATTTCAGTTGACTCGTTACGATACCCGGCCCGTCCTGTTTCCCTGACATTTCCCAGACAGTCAGAGACTCTCCCTCTCGAGGACTCCGTCAAGTGATTAAACTACTTTCTCCCCCCTTTTCAAGACCAAGTAAAGTAGGTAAGTAAATAAGTTGTTGATAAACCATACGTGAATGACACACGATTCGTGACGTAATCCGTACTCCCTACGATCTATGAAGTCGTTGAGACGGACGAGGGAAGGACGACACGTCTCCGGTGTCCTACGACGAGTGCGGGACAGAGAATTTCCGAGAAAGTCTAGATGGGTTCAAGACAGTGTCACTGTTTAAAGAGTCCAAAGGATTTGTCTACCAAATTGTTTCCCTTCTTTGTTTCATTTTCTTCATTTTCTCAACTACTCGTCTGTCACATGAGAAATACGCTTTTTTTATTTGTTTGCATTTATGTATATGTATGTAAACATATATCTGTATCGCGACCCGAAGGGTCCGACGCGCCCACCATTTTCTTAGACGGACGGTTACGTGCTCTGGGGTCTCTACACCCAAACTAGGGACCCAGTCCTTCTAGGGGACCTCATCCTTTGCCGTTGGGTGAGGTCTTAAGAACGGACCTCTTAAGGTACTTGTCTCCTCGGACCGTCTGATATTAGGTACCCCGACGTTTCTCAGTCTATGCTGACTCACTAGTGTGTGAATGTATCACGTGAGAAGTATAGAAGTGTACTGTATTTATTTAATCAATATATATATATATGTGTGTGTATGTATTTCTACGTACACAAGTGTGGACACACACATTTTAATCGGACTACATGTCAGGTTCTACGGTAATGTTTAAACTGACCAGAACATTGTCCGTCTTTTGGATGACCGTGTCTCCTGATTCGCCACCTCGGTAGTAACAACCTTTACATAACAAGTCCTGTAAACAATTGAATAACTACACCGTCATCTTCAATTTAGTCTAAGTCAATAAGTCAACTTCTTATTTAACCTTATAAAGCCACGTAAAGAAAATTTTTTTTTTCGGTGAAATTCGAATACATAATTTTACTGTTTCAGAATTTATCCCCAGAGAAAAAGATTTGTTTTCTATACGTTTAACGTTAAGTTCTAAATATAATACTATTTTTGACTTTATGTTTTCTCAGTAATAGGACGTTTTACATTTTCATGTAACGAAGTACTCAGATATTACTATATTACCCTATAACTACATTATTTTCCACAGTCTTTCCTCTGTTACTGGAATTTTAAAATTCAGTCTTTGTAATCTTAACTTGTCATTCATAGATGGGTGGATTGATAGGTAGATAGCGTATAAAATCTTTAAACTCCACTCCTTGTCATATAAAGATAGATAGACGACTACCACATCGGTATTATTCCCCAAACCCCAATCTCTTACCCTTAATAAAAAGTGTATTGGTAAGGTTGAGACTTTGACCTATTTCTAAAATGGAACTTATAATCTAATTATCCTGATAGAAAGGATTTTTAGTCACCACACAATACTTCGAACCTTTAGTAAGGACCGGATCGGTGTCCTGTCGTTTACAGTCCCTGCGGTCAAGAGGGACGGATTCATACTTCTGAGCGAGTGTCACTCAAACGTTCCTGAGAATCAAAAATTCTACTACCCTCGTTAAATGTCAATTAGTAACACACAGTGACTTTTTCCTACCTAGTTGAATTTCTGTGACGTTATCTTGTGTTTTCTAAATGAGATAGTTTAGTGTCCCTTTAACATCCTTTGATAAATATGAACTTCAATAAGATGACCGAATAAAATTTTTCCCCTTCGCACACACACACACACACACACACACACAAAGTCCCCTCTGTGTGAATTTCATTAGTTCACTATGTGGTGTACACTTCGTCTGCGTGTCCGAACAAGGGTGATGATTTGTCTCGTCTTCCGGACCAAATCGAAATAAACCGTCCTTAAATATATGAACGAAGTGATAAACTAGAATTGAATTTGTTTCCTACAACCAGAGTCGGTGGTGACTAAAGTCCTATTGTCGGGAGAAAGACTTTCCGTGGCCTTGACACTGTGAAGCTTTTAGTCTACCAACGTGTCATACCTTCAAAGAATTTACAAATAAATAACATCACTCGGTTTGGGAGGAAAAGAACAAAGCCTCATGCGCTAGTTAACGTGACTTTCGACATCCGTCTTCCTAGAATGAAAGTGTGTTAACAGTCTTGGAACCGCTCCGGTACGTCTTGTTTGGGTTTGTTTGGTCCCTGAGATTTACTCCGGATTCTGGGATGAGACTCGGGTTTGAGGACTATTAAAAGGTCAAGTCTTTCAACGACTCCCAGGAGACAGTCCCACTCGAGTACCAAATACTAAAGTCTCGGACACGTTGCGAGGGAAGATAAAGTAGAACTGAATTACAGTAATCAGAAGGAAGTGTCTTTGGACTCACGAGTAAAAGATTAGATAGATCTACTATGCGACTGTCGTAAAAGGGACTAGCTCTGAAATGGTAAATACAGAGACGGAGACAATTAGTAAACGTCTTTACTCTAAATATCATTTTTCCTAATTTAGTTAAGACTGATGGAGGGTTAAGAATCCAAAAGCCCCTAAAAACTACTTGTGTCTTTGGTACCGGGGAGTCTCTACGAAAGGATTCTTCTAGAAAGAAGCGAGACACTCCACCGGAAAGTCGTAGAGGCTCAGAGACACCTAGTATCGCCCAGGTGAAGAGGTACAAAGCAAACCGTTGGTGTGGAGTCTCCGATGGGAGCCTCGTTGAGTTCGACGAAAACTAACCTTAGCTACTCGCTCGGTAGGCAAGAGAAGAGGAAGTGAGGGGTAGAAAGGAAGTAAGAGAAGAAGGGCCAGGCTTCTACTCGCGGGAATCCTTTCCATAGTTGGCTGAAGCTAATTCACAAACAGAAACCTCAAAGAGTAGTACCCCATATAACACTGTAAAAATCGCCCGTCCCTAACTTCTCTTTTTAGCGTGATTAGCTTTGATTTAGTATCAAATAAAACAAGGAAAGATCAAAGAGATTAGAGAGTGACTGAACTTTAACGAGGGTACACAGTCCGGAACACGTTCCGACCCCTGAAAGTGCTTGTACGTCAGAAGGAAGGCATAAGCGTCCCCGGTCCAAGGTCCTGAGGGTACTATGGTTTAGACGCCATCAACTTCAGGGAATATCCTTATATTTTACTGCATCGTAAAGGTATATCGGGTGTGCGTGGGAGAACAAATGAAATTTAGTAGAGATGTATGGATTATGTCACATTCGCGATGCAAGCATCAACGGTCGTGTCGTTTAAGTCCAAAACAATAACTCTTGAAAGACCTTACAAAGAGGGTATATAAAAGTCGACAAACTTAGGTGTCTACTTCTTGGGTATGAGCTCACCCATCAACAAGGGAAGAGGTCCCGTAGAAGGGTTGGGTCCCTAGTTTGGGTCCAGAGGGTGTAAAGTCCACCTAAGAAATGGGGGACTCGATGGTCCCTTCGGGATATTTTCCAGTTCAGTTGACATTAGTAAAAGAAAGAAAGAGGAGGAGGGAAACAAGGAAGGAAGGGAACCACCCAAAGAAAAACAAAAACAAAAACAAAAGAAAAAAGGTTTAAATGAAAATAATAAAACGAATCAACGGAACCTAAAGAAGGAGACTAGGAGTACCATTTATGTCCCTATCGTAAAGGACTCAAAAAGAAGTAAGACATTTAGGACAAATAGGGTGCTCGACACGATAGGTCGTTCCTGTCACTAGTATAACTGTATAGGAACCGGTACACAGATCTGGTCTCAGTTACGGAAATTTAAGTGACTTGGTACATGAGTGGTTTTCAGTAAGATTTAGTAGACGAGATACAGTAAGGTAAAAGACAGATGACGTCAGATCTTTTATAGACCTGGTATCATAAGAGACAAACTCAAGGAGACAGACCGGGACACAAGTAGGGGAACCAGATCCCTCTGTACAACCGAAGAGACCGAAAATGGAAATAATGATCTATCTAAGAACCAGGAAATTGTGTTTTACGTCTAGAAAGTCTGAGAGGGGAAAACCCCGGTGAGAACCTTTGCTAAACTATGATCTCTATATCAATTGGATATGTGGATCTTAGAAAAATGTAATGGTAGAATGAACCAACCATATCCCGAACGACGTCGGGGACCCAAATTCCCCCATTTCCACTCATTACACAGTGTGTAAAACCGGAGTCAAACCTCACAGAAAAAAGCGGTACCACTTGACCGAGTACAGACATATAAAATTTCAGTAACACAGTAAA
Organism: Capra ibex; assembly: GCA_006410555.1. NCBI lineage: Eukaryota > Metazoa > Chordata > Mammalia > Artiodactyla > Bovidae > Capra > Capra ibex. The sequence continues at coordinate 42,043,221 of SJYO01007492.1, read as the reverse complement.
GTAAAAAGGGGCCCCCAATTTATAAAAATACACATCCTAAACATAGAATATGTGTGTTTCTAAACTAACAGGTTCTAGGATCGTCACCAACGCATGTGACGCAGAAGTGTCCCTAATCTGAACCTCACCATCTTCGTGGGATGTTAAAAACCTGACTCTATCATACCTCCGGACTTGTGACATCGGTGTCTGATCCTTTCTTGGTCTTTCAAGTGGGTATGATCTTTCCATTTGAAAACCGTTAAGGAGTTCTACACTGTCCAACTTTTCCTTGTAGTCTTCATCCTTGATCCCATGGAGTGAAAAAACAATCAAACTGTATTTCCTAAATCGTTCATCCTCATCTTATTCTTCGTGATGATTGAGACCAAAGTTCCTAAGTAACTCAGTGTAACACACCCCACGAGTGGCGGTAGTCATAAGTGTTGTGGAGGGTATTTGTGGCGTAAGACGACTTCTACGTTTAAGAATATTTTATGTCAAGAAGGAAAGGTTCTCGAATACTACTCAGATTTTCTCTGGTGATGTCCGAATTTACTATCTTTTGTGATATATTCTGAACAAACCTGATATAATGAGACTCCCACGAGGTTTCTGTTATGTCATTGACTTTGACTCTACTTCCTCTTGGAACGAATTTCTACACCGGACGAAGTGACCACACATGGACTCGTCAGAATACCCTGATTACTATGACCCGACAATGATAGAATTTTAAGAATCGTTAATTTAGAACCTTACACAAGACATCCACTGTGAGATTCCATCTTACCTCGTCCGTGTACTTGTCCCTTATATGTATATGTTATACGTACAGACAGACAGGAACGACGGGGTAAGTGTGAACCTTAAGTGTTACGGGGTCTACACACATGTTAAGACAACCTGGATGTTATACTCCCTCAATGACACTTTCTGAGTTTCGTTCATGTTCCAGTTTTACGATATAGGTACTGATATTCGTTTCCTCCTCCCCTGTGACTATACAGGGTCAACGATCCAAAAAGTAAGGTGGTCTGCAACGAAGTTTGTATCTTGTGTATTTCTTCGTACCACAAGATTCTTTACGTTTGTTAGTTTCTTAGTATAGTATAGGAAGAATGAGTACAATGTAGGTACACAATCGGTTAGTGAATTCGACTTTTACTACTGTGTCTTCATTTCCTTCACGATCCCGTTAGGTCTCAGGAACAAAAGGGGAGAAGGAATGGAAAGGTAGTCAGTTGACTTTCGTGGTACAACCACTTACACATACATATTTATTTACACTATCTTTGTCAACTCAATCGAAACACATGGTAAAGGTGAGAAACCATCGTTTTATGTATACGTACATGTTTGATACTTTATTTTGAATACGTTAAAGTCATTAAGACGTGTATTATATTTATGAAAACATAAATGTAAATTTTGACCGTAACGGTTATATTTCTACTTGTCATTTATTTTAAGTACGATTATTAATTTTTAGAAATAAAAACAAATGAATCTTAATGTAATTATCTTTTAAATTTTATACTGTTAAGTTTCCTCTATGGTGTCTTCTTTATTTTAAAATATGAAGAAGGACAAAAACTTGTTTCCGGAGGTATAAAAGTGAAAAACGAACCATGTTGTCTGATATGTACGGGACGGACTCCCAGAACTAACTTTCTACTTTGAACCCTTTCGTTTTTCGAAGATAACCTTCCCGATGAAAATACGGGATTTAAACAAAATAGACTAAACCAGGTATTTATGGTATTCCTTTCACACTTGTGAGTTTTTATAAACTAGATAACTAAGTTTCGAATCTTTTAATTTGGGTGGGTTTTATGAAAAAGTAAAATTCAAAAGAGAAGACCAATGAGATACGAGAAATTTAAAAAAATATGTAAGTTAGGAATTTAGAAGTAGACATTGTCTGAATCTCATTCCATATCCCGTTCAGTTGAATCCAAGAAGAGTTTTACAATTTAGTAATGGGTACTGGAATCAACAGAGGTTTTAATGTAAATTTGAGGACTAAAAGAAACATTCAAGAAATATTTGTAAATAAAATTAAAGGTAAGTAAAGATAAGTGACTGACAGGTACGGGCATTCAACGACACCCAAGAGTCAAGGTTGGGTCGTTGGTAGAGTTATCGAGTAAATACCTTGCACGGAGAAGATGGAGATTCAGTGTATATGGTGGGAAAGATGGATCTTGTTAGAGTCACTCGGTAGACTAATGAAGATAAAGAGGGAAGAGAGTTACGTTTTTTTTTTTTTTTTTTTTTTACCTCTAAAGAGTCAGAGTGAGGTGGAGTCGAGGTGATGTCTAGGTGGTTTTCTCTGCTTCTTCATGAAATATTGATATTTTGTGATATGTGTGTGTCTCGTACCGATAATTGCAAAATTAATACAACTCTTGTCAATTATGAAGAAATTCCGAATGATATCGGTCCGTCACAAGATTTGGAAACACACATAATTACGTAAATATAAGAGTGTTGTTGTGTCTTTCAAATTCATTGAACAATTTGTCGACTATTCACCACCTCCACCCTAAGGTGGGGTCTTTAGGGGGTAAATGGGAGGATTCCTTTCTACACCTTTAAGAGTCCTCTGATATGGAATCACACGGTAGTGTGACTAGTTAATCGTACATGAATTCTTCTGAGACGAAGATATACGGGTTCTCTTTTCCTCCCGTCTTGTGGGTTTAAAAATATAACTACTAACGAACGGTCTTTTTAGGTGAGCGACAAACGGAGATACAAAGACAGACCAAGTCGAAACAAAAAATTAAGACTTCGTGTCTGGAAGAGACCCTTCAATCTAAACCGAAACTATAAAGGTGGGCTCTGACCTCAAACCTCTCACACGAGAGAGGGTGTCTACGAATGAACTCGACACACTGGTGGTCGGATCCTCTGAGGTGACGTCAGACGAACCTTGAAGGATGTCCTGGTGGGTCTTCGACGTCGACCACGACTCATGGTGTCACCGACGGACAAATGTACTCTTACACTCAACTTCCTTCACCTGTCATGGACGAAAGACGACAGTCGGTTCTTGAGCTAAGGGTACCTTACTAAACTACACATTAGATCTTTATAAGTTTTCAAAATTCGGGGTTGATAAAAGGTCTGTACCCCTTTTTTGACCCCGTTTCCCCTCAAAGAGAGACCTACGACCGTCGAAGAGAGACCAGGCCGTCTTGGTCGACATGCAGACCCTGGTACCCAGCCTGTCTGAGGTTTACACGACTAGGAGTCTATCTGGTGCAACTTTCTCGGTAAAAGAGTATCTTTCTGAAAGGTGACTTAGTACAGGATACGTGATAGAGACCGAAGAGTCTCTCCTTGTTGTGACTTGAACATTTCTTTTGTTTTTCACAGGAATTTTAGGACCGGGTATAGAAAACGCCTATCGGTTCAAGTACGGATCGACGGGGTCCTCCCGTAAACCGTTGTCAGCGTCTTCTTTCGAAAAGACAGGACTACTTATTGTCACAGGCCTTCTCGACAGAACGTCCCACTCCCCACGGACACCTTCCTTCCGTCTCAAAATATCTCGACAAGCGCTACGGAAATATCGTGTGAAATCCATCGCCTAAAAAGCGACTTGTCCAATATAATGAAGACACAAAAACATTTAGTTTGAGAAAAAATGTTAAAACAAAACCTCGTGAAGTCTCCCGAGTGTTTAATTTCTTAAAGATTGTAGATAAAGGTGTCATTTAAGTCTAAAAGTCTCTAGTTCAACGGAATTTAACTCCCCCTGGACATAGTTGTTGAACCAGGGAAGTCAAAACGGGAAAGTGGTCCCGGTACAGTTTGGCAGACCTGAGGTACTCCGATTGTACGGGACCCTTCCTCTTTCTTCGTTCGTTCGGTGGACCTCTTTTTACAACGTTCAGCTACTCTAGAGAGGAGACAACTTCCGTATTTCGCATAAGAAACCCCAACTCGGAACTCTTCTTTTTGTGTAAGTCTAAATAACTTGACCATGATACGTGGTCCGTAAATTAACGTGTTATCGGGGTACTCCCATCTTCTATTACTCTATTTTGAATTATTCGTGGATGATCGGTTACCCGTGCTTCGATCATTGACGTAAAAATTTACATAACAAAGTAAATCAGAAATATTAATCCCAACGGTATCAATCGTTTAATTTTAGATCAATTGTAGATCAATGTAAACTTAAAGTCTATTTATTGTGTAAGAAACGTCATATTTATACAGAGTATGTCATAACCCCTATATGAATATGAATTTTTACAAAAGATGAACTTTAAGTATAAATTCCACCTCCCCCACCCCCCACACCACAACATAAAATAGATCTCTTCCTTTACCGTTGGATGAGGTAATAAGAACGGACCCTTTATTGTCCCTGTCTCCTCGGACCGTCCGATGTCAGGTACCCTAGCGTTTCTCATCCTGTGTTGAATCACTAATTTGGTAATGGTGGTAGACATAAAATAGACCGTTACGATAAACCTTCTTAGGATTCTTCTTTACTAATAGTAAGGGTAAAATGTTAACTCCTTTGATTCTGAGTCTCTGTAAAAATTTTTTAACGGGTGTTATTATTCATTTCCATCTCCTCAACCCTATTGACAAAGACAAACTAAAATTTGGGATATGACAGTCGTTGATACGGTATGTCAGAGGAGTAGATCCGATTATTTATGTCAGTCAAAATAAGTCAGTTTATTCGGCGGAGTTCTCTTTCTTGAGAGAAGTTATAATTCATGATCTATAAATAATTACTAGAAGTATTAGGTTTCGGAACACGATCCCGACCTCTGTTCTTTTCTACGTATGCTCCTATGAAATTCTTGGTCCTGGACGAGAGTATCCTTTTATATTACATCACCTCTTCTACTTACTCTCTATTCCTCTCCCTCAACTTCCTGTCCCTTAACTCCCTCTCCCCTTTTACGATTTATATAAAGATCAGTTAAAGTCCACAAAATTCGTCCTTGTAGTCACAACATCAGCTGAGGCGAAATTTTTAGGACTCCAGGTGAAATCTCTCGGAACCACCATACCTCCACCCCAGGACTCCTTTTACCTACCGGCAGGAATCACAGGGATTCCTCGTTCTAAGGATATTCTCTAATCGTCGACGGTGAAACACGACAGTGGTTACGGGTTCAGGTACCGAGGTCCAATGTGTCTCTGAAAGTCTCAACTACCACCGAACCGACAGTGTAACGGGTGGAGTGACTATGGTCCCAGTGAGATCGTTTCGACGGGTCACTTCCGATGGGGAAGGAGGGAGTCGTGAAATACACTTTGGACGGGTAAGACGGTTGAACACACTTCTACCGGCTTTCTCTACACGAATCCTTTCCGTCTTAGGTTCTTTCGTTCTTAATCTTTGTTTTTCTTTAATCTTAGTAGTATCCTATTATAGACTCAAGAAGGAGTTCGTGACGTAACCTATAAAAATTTCAAAATAAGGATTTGTAGTGTTCTTTTGTTATTCCATCCTTAACGAGAGAGAAGGAATGTCTACTCTTGTGACTCTGAGTTTCTACCACTCCCTGTACGACTTCCAGTGTGGCATCCTACTTCTCGATAGATGAGACTTGGTACGAAAAACATATCGTAGCTCAAGGGAGGAATTTTGTTTCTCTTACCCTGGAAAAGGGGACGTCCGTCCGTCCCTTTAAATTGATTTGTCGTTCGTCTTTCTCTACTACAAGTCCCGGAACCACTTTTCTTTACCCCGACTTAGATTATGGTAAGAGAGAATAGAGATTAACTTCGACTCCCATCTGTACGGACAAAAATGTCGATTGTAGTTTTTATCTTTAGTTGTGCCATGTTTACTTATAGATTATGATATCGAATGCCATACTAAGAAAAAGGATACAGTAAAATGTTTTATCTTTTCTAAACCCTTCTTTTTGAATCTGTGTCTTTTCCGAATACAGAACTATCATTCCTGACAAAATTTCAACTTCAAGACCAAAACTATTCTTTTTCGAAAATTCTCACGAAAAATATGTCGTAACATATAGACATAAATATCAGTTAAGGAAGGAAGTGAAACGGAGAGAACGCGATGTTACGATTGAAAGGGAAGTATAAAAGGGTTACCAATTGTAAGACGAAGACTTTTAATAGGTAATTTTAAAATAGTTAAAACACAAAACCACTCTGTCATACTCCTTTACGGTAACACTTTAATCTAAAAAGAAACTGTAGTCCGCGGGTCAGTCGTTAGGTTAGGGTACACAAAGATAACTCTGTAATCCCAAACTATATTAAAACCCGTCTTTTGTAAAATTTTTACTTTGTTAACTTAAAAGATCTACCAGAACCCCTGGTGAATCGAATTCTCTTATGTGAAGGTTTAGTTTTCGGAAAGTTAGTAAAATTTATAATAAACCTACTATAAACGAGACATACATCATCGTCAAACTTAAACATAACTTACAAACTGGCCGAGTACGTGTGTATCTACTACATACTTTAATAATAAAGTATAAAAAGATCACAAACGTAACGTTCACTGTAGACCGACTGTCCTTGAACCTCTTTACCCTATGCTTCACTTACGACGTCAATGGTGTTCGTAGCATAAATAGTTTTCCAAATTCCAACCGGACAGAAACAAATTGTATACTTTGAACCTTGTAACTGACCCTTCGAGACACAAAAACACAACGGACGTACAAAATTGACTCGACAAATCCTTTTCGTGTCAGTTTCTTATTTGTGATTAACATAATAAACAAGACGAGTACTTTCATTTATAATATGTAAGATTAAAATTCTTTTGTGTGAATTTAATCTAAACTATATTAAAGGTATGTAAAACGGACATAAGTCTCTTAAATGTCTGAAGTACAATCTGTTTGTACGTATAACTCGTGATCAGTAGTAATAAGTCTTTTCCGTTACATCTGCCCTTTTTTTTGAGTTGACGTAAAAATCAAAATAAAAGATTAAACACTTACACGTTTTAACTTCCTTTTGCACTTTTGTACATCATGTTACAAACGTTCGAGACTGACAACTTTATGTGTGTATATTTGTATGCGTAAAAGGATAAGACGGAAAAGTACCTCCAGTACCACGGTTAATACTTAAATCAGTGCTCTTTATCGTAGGTAAGTTGTTTTTAAATACTCGCATGATGAAACCTGACACAAGATCAACCCATGACCTTTTTACGTCTCCTTAGTCTGTTAAGGACAGGAATTACGTGAGTGTTAGTCCATTGTCTTCTCCATTTATACCTTTGGTAATTCAAGTTATCTCTCCAAATCTACGGTATTCTTTTCTCACCTTCGTAACTGTTTCAACCTGTTTTACCAATGTCACCAGGTAGATGGTTTCCGTCTACCCCTTCGTCTTTTACGCAATACCACCGATGACACTTTCGGAAAGTCCATGTTTTTATTTTGTACGAGTAAAAAACTTTGAACTTTTAAAGTCGTTTCATCTTTCTACTGTTTTTAGTAGGAACAATAATAACAGATTTCTATTTATAACGGTTGAACGAAGATTGGAAAGGGAGGTAAGAAAAGAGTTATATAAATTTATATAAATTAAAACCTTCGTAACACTATCATGACGTTTTTATAACGTGTATAATTTTTTCTTTAATCTACGACGTAAGGGTTTTGGGGTTGTAGTGACAACTTACGTAAAGGTACAATAAAATTCGAGAAGGATATATGCACTAACAAATACTGACTTGTTATGAGGTCAACTATAAATTACAGTATTTGCTCGGTAATGAGACGATCCTAAAAACCAAACGAAAGATTGAAGGAGAAACTCGTCATTCAACTATTGAAGATTCCTTTTACTTGAGTGGACTTCTCTTTCTTCAGAGGTTATCACCCTAGGGACCAGGATCTCACTCCGTACGTTTTCCAGTCGTTGTACAAAAGTCATAGACAATCTCACGATCCATGAAATGGACGTGCTACAACAAATAACGGTGGTCTTGGGACTGAGTTCGTACCGTATCCTCTTTATCTGACCTAAGTGGACCTCGATGTAAGTTTAGATAAAGGGTTGAAACAGATCGACATACTAAAGATCTTTTAGTCGATTAGAAAGACTAAAAGTCTAAGGAGTAAATATTTAACCCCGTCATGATCGTAAGTAAATAGATTGTTCTCGAATAATTCGAGTGTCCCCTAAATTCCATAGAACGATTCATATCCCCTACATTCTCCTCATGTTACACAGAGTACAGAACCTCCCGACTCTCGGATCACCGTCACGGTGTGTACCTTTATCTGGACTGTCCAGGGTCCCCTTGTGTCTCCTCTGTTTTTTACGTAGGAAAGACCACCTCGTTGTAAACCAGACCTAGGATTCATCACTCTTCATTCAAAGTTGATCGGAAAGAAACTACCATCGTGAGTAGAAGTCGAGGGGTTCGTCAGTATACCACCCACAACACATAAAAACAAGACCAGGCACGGGACTTCTTCGAATGGTCGATCATAATTAGGATTACGGGTCTTCTTGTACCGAAGACAAAATATCTATCTGAACTTGTGACTAAATAAAATCTTCACTGACACAACCAAACCATCACTAACCAAAGAAAGTTTCAGGAAGAAAGATTCTATACACAGACTGGAACATTTGTCTCCAATGACAACTGGGTAGTTCCCGGTAGAAAACTGTGTCATAAAACTTTCGGAGCAATTAGACTGATTTTGAGGATGATTTTATGCATCCAAAATGTTTTTCTTTTACTATAATTCGTTATACGTCTGTATGAGATATTAGTCTAAACCTGGATGTATATAATTCAGGGAGGGACGAATTTTAAGGGTTTAGATTTTAATTTCGATCTTATGAGTCTGGATTACCGTTCAAAAGTTTGTAAGTATTAGGTCGTTAAATTTTACGAAGCCTATGGTAATTTCAACAGTAAACTTGATTTTTCTATTAAAATCGTTTTGAAGAAGGAAGAGGAGAGTTTTAAAATGAGTTTTCACATAGACTTCAAAGTGGTTTATACCCCTTCATTTATATAAACGTTTAAAGTGATTACTTGAGGTACAAATTTTATTTCGTTAGAGGTTGAGGACAGAAGATTTGGGTACTACATAGTCAATCGATGACAGTATGTTGATAGTGTATTGTTAGGTGAGGTGTAGAGTCACCTAATTTCGGTTTTAAACAAATCGAAAACTCCCAGTTTAATTGACACTAAACAGAATAGATCCGACCAATACCGATCACTACCGAGACAAGGTGTACGGAGAATCTCATCTCTTTGTCTTCTGACAAACTCATGGATGATACACTATGTTAATCACAGGTACAAGAGGATTTGAATGGTTTTATACTTTAAGACTTGAGGACGTAGTCAGATGAAGTTGGGTTCATATCCTGTCTAAAAGAGAAACCGTGACTGGATAAGATGTTGTAGTACCTCCGGTTCAACAAGACCCTCCGACGTCCTCGGTCCGTCCGTCAGGTTTGAGTGGTGCCGGTAACTTCCACCCGTGGAGTCAACGGAAACCGTCGACACATTGTTGCACCTTTGGTATGTCGACGGTCCAGAGTTCAATTAATCCCAACTGGAATTCTACCTAAAACGTTTGGTGAGTTTATCTAGAGAGAAAAACCGTTCCAAAGTTTCGTTCTTTCCTCTTTTGTTATTTTACAGAGGTTAGCCGTCAGGGAGGGAGACTCTAAGCGACGTACGTCTGAGGTACGAGAGGGATCGTGACTCGGTAATAGGGTCTCCCAGGAAGTTCGGATCCTGACTCCCTTTTATTCACATTATACAGACAATCGGCGAACGTACTTTAGTCTTGACGGAGGGGGTACAACGACCCGGGTAAAATAATCGAAACCCTCCATCAGCCCCAGCCCCCCTGTTGTACTTCCTATACCTCCTTTCAACCTCCGTTTAGAAGGACCCATATCCTCCATAGTCTTGTTCAGTGTACTGAAAAGAGAAGATTTTCTCTTCCACGGTGAACCGATGTGGGACCGATGTGGGACCGTTTATCATCCACAAACTTTTTATGAACAACTTTCTTACTACTAATTTACTTACTGATAAAAAGATCACGATAAAGGACAGATCAAAACCAAGTGAACCACAACCCCCTATGGATAAACGGGTCACAGAACCACCGAGTCTGTCATTTCTTGGACGGGTGTTACATCCTCAGGACCCAAGCTAGGAACCCAGTCCTTCTAGGGGACCTCTTCCTTTACCTTTGGATGAGGTCATAAGAAAGGACCCTTTAGGGTATCTGTCTTCTCGGATCACCCGATGTCAAGTACCACAACGTTTCTCAGTCTGTGCTGACTTCGCGCATTGTGAACTATACCGTATCTCCAATTACAATATCCAAGATATAAGTTAGTGAGTCAGAAAGACATACTCACAAATGACACAAGTTCCGTAGTCCTAAACTGTCGTTTGGTGTACATTAATGATGAAAGTACCTCGAAGGGCAGATTACTCTATTCAGTCTAAACTCACCACTTAGATCTGAGACTGTGATCACGAAACAACTTCCAATAAAATGTAGAAACACGGAATCACGGAAGTATACAGTTCTTTGCATAGTAGCATATGGATTTATTTAAATATATGTATATATATACATATTTCAAACCTCTACGCACACACGAGTCAAGACAGACTGAGAAACGTTGGGATACCTGACGCCGGGTGGTCCGAGGATACAGGTACCCTAAAAGGTCCGTTCTTATGACCTCACTCGACGATAAAGGAGCAGGTCCCCTAGAAAGGATGAATCCCTAGTTTGGACGTAGAAGACTCAGAGAACGTAACGTCCGTCTAAGAAAGGACGAGCTCGGTAACCCCTTCGGTGTATTTTAAATATAATGTATATCCATGTATATATGTGTACATATTCTATAAATCTTATAGTAGACTGTAAATTTTTCGCGATAGTTTACAAACATTAATAGAGTATATAACGACACTTCTAATTTACACTTTTATACGGTGTTACGACTGTATATAATTCTTGAGGTATTTACCGTCTATAATGATAAAGGGTAATATTCATCGAAATTTGTAATAACGGTAAGATTCGAACTACACCCCCCACCCTCATCATTCTTGACCCCACCGTCCTCTGATGCCGACACAGGTAACATTGACTTTGAGATTAGACACAAGATTAAGAGTCCGTCTATGAAACTCGTTGTGTGTGTGTGTGTGTACGGGGAACGTCATATAAATTCTTGTGTTAATCTTCCTCTTTACGGACCCGGGGACTTGATTTACAAGGATTTTTGGTTTTAGGTAATAAAACAATAAGTGGGAGTAGATAACGGTGTCAATAAAACGAACCGGGACGACCTTATGTCGACCTCTCTTAAAGGGTCTTTATGGTCCTCTTCTGCGGTACGGTCGATCCCACGGAGACACACACACACCAACCCGCCTCCACTGTCGAGGAAAGACGAGACCTCCCTAGACACGGGTAGGAGTCTCGGACAGTTGTAGACATCTTACTACGTAAAAGGAAGTGTAAATATAAGGAAAGGAAATAGTTCACAAAAAATGAGAGATAACGGGACCAGGAAACCTAGGGTTCTTTGGTAATTTCTAGACGGTAATTAGTAGGAATTAAAATAAGGGAAAAAGCAAAGAGTAACCTAAAGATGCTCCCGGAGAGGAGGACATGTATTAGTGAGGTTGGACAATAAAAAGGAAGAGACACCCAAAGAGAGAGGTAAACTTATCGAGTGAGTATTTGTCGTAGTAACTCTGAGTTCTATTCATCTACATATTCACGGACACATGAACTCCGAAGGGTAGACCCGTTTAGGAGTAGGAAGCGACTTCGTACAGACACTGAAGTCAAAGGTGTCGGGAGAAGTTGTCGGCTCCTTTCCGAGAGAGAGGAAAGGGGAGGGTAACGTGTGGTCGCCTACACCGTGGGTGGCTTAGTCCGGATCGACAAACGATCCGGAGGTTTGTCGGGTTCAGTCACCGAGTGAGTAGTGGGTAGAGAAAACTATTTCGTTCTCGTACCACTAGTCCTGTCCTCCTCCACGTCTTCTCTGTCATACATGTAATCTTATGTGTAGAATTCCCAGTTTCGTACTTTCTCACTGTCATTGTTAATCGTACACATTCTTTTCAATAATATTCACTCTAAGGTTTCTTAACAAGAGACAAAAGTGTCCTTTGTCTTCCTCTTTTTTTCGTTGGAATATGACATCGCCCTTTCTCTCAAAACGATTTGTTTGTCTTCTTCGGGAACTGAAGTCTCCACTTATTAGGGTCTTTGGTCGATGGTTCATTCAAGGACTTTCGACACAATATGTTACTTTCTCTTAGTAAATAAAACTCACCAAATCTTTCTCTGAAAAGATCTCTACTCCAACCTCTCCCCTCCCCAACTTAAACTGTTTATGTATGTCAGAATCTTGACCTTCCTCGTATTTCCGGGGTGTGGTAGACAAAGTATCTTCTCCGTGTCTTATGTAAACGGGTTTCAATGTTCCGATCAAGTACAAACTATGAAGTCCGAAAGGTTACGGTTCAGGTCACGAGAAAAACCTCGGGGTTAAATTGAACCTCTAACACAGGATGAAACTCTAAAAAAAAATCCTCTTCTTCCTCTTTCTCCTTTTATTTATGGTTTTTTTTTTTTTTTTTTCCTTTCTTTTTACTACACACTAACTAAATGGGAATACCTAGGACTATTTAGGTCCTACACATTTCCTTTTAAAGGGGAAGTGACCCTCTTCCTTGTCACTTGTTAGTGTCCAGTGGTAATTAGGACTTCGACGAACGATTCGGTCCCGGACGCTTCTGGACGTCAATACAGAAGTAACGCAACAAATTTCCTTACCCAAGGTGTTCGTCTCTGTCTCGACACGACTTATCGTTGTGAATGGTAGTCGAGGAGGTTTGCGTAAGACACCCTCCCGCACCCTAAAGTGTCGTCACTCTCGTTTTGATAAGTGTCGTCATGGTATACGAGGGGTGGTAGTCCTCGCCACCAGGACCAGTGACCCGAACCGTCCGTTTGGTTGACTTACCTTTAAGACTTCTGGTGTCATCCTCAAAAGAGAAACACCCAAAACCTACCATTTTAGAAGTTAGACAAGGTGTCCGTCTTTAGTCTCACTTTTTATTAAGATGTGTTTGGTGCACACACCCTACGTACATACACACACACATTCTCGTACTCACACAATGAAGATCTTTTCACTTCCTCTTTTGTTTCCGGGTCGTAAATAGAGCATGATAGGATGTCTCCATCCTCCCTATTGTAACTTACGTTCTCTTCTTTTCTGTCTTTTATTTTCTACCTCTTCTTAATAAAAATCATATTTAAGGTACAAAAGTCAAAAAAAGAGATTCATTTTTTTATTTTACCTCTTCTTAAAGGGTTTACGGTTCTAGTAAATTATCGTCTTAATGTGGTCTGCTATTTACGTCGTGAAAAATTTCGAACAGGAAAGAGACAATAATTGAAACAAGAAAGTCAACACGGTCTCTTTCGTGTTCTCTATCTTTAACCGTCTTTATACCCAGACTTCTTGTCTTTAAGTTGGATTTACTTTTATGGCACTTTTGAAGATCATTTTTTTTTATTTCAGAAAACAAATTGCCGTGTTGAAAGTAGTTCTTTTCCAAATAAACTTACTTTTCATTTTAAATCCTGTGAGATAACAGATTAGTAATCATTAAGACACGTGCATACCCGATAAAAGATAAAGGTTTCACCAAACATTAATAATCAATTAGGTGAGTCGTACGAACCAGATTTAACACAATATACGTATATTATCTATTCCTATCAACAACCACTCTCCCTTGTACTGTGTCGGCGACTCCTTACCTGACCTTTGAGCCTCCGACTCTACTGTCAGAGTAGAATTGGTAGGTCAATCAAACGTCATCTTCGACCCGGGTAGGGCGTCCGGAAGTTTTGTTCCTAAGTTAAACAAATTCTTGATTTATACATATATATATATATATATAGTTTATTTTATAAAAAAGGTTGTTAAAAACCATCCGAACCTCAAAATTAAAAGGCAATTCAAGGAAACCGTAGTACACCCGGGTCAGAGTCCAAAGTGGTAGGTCCTTTATATAAAATTTCCCGATCAGACACATTTATGAGGTAACTCCTCGTCGTGACACCAATGATTCCCGTGTACAGGTACGATTGGTTACGGGAAAGTTGTACTCTTTTATTAGACCTCTCAAATTTACGTGGTCTTGTTTAGGCACCACATTAAAAAACAAGAAAAACCTATAGTCGTGAGTAGATATGTCAACCAGGAGGTATAGGAAACCAAGGTGTAGGCACCTAAGTTGGTTGCTGTCTATCCTTTATAAACTTTTTTTAAGGTCTTTCAAGATACTTCGCTTTGAACTTAAACAACATGTGGCCGTTGATAAATGTATCGTAAATGTAACATAAATGTTGATAAATGTATCGTAAATGTAACATAATCCATAACATTCATTAGATGTCTACTAAATTTCATATACCCTCCTACACACATCCAATATACATTTATGATACGATAAAATACATTCTCTGAACTCGTAGACTCCTAAAAACATAGACTCCCTCAGGACCTTAATAAGAGACGTCTATGGTTTCATTACAATAGACTCCAAACGGTTCAAGTCAAAAAGAGAACTATTCTTCTTAGGAGATTCGTTCTAATAACGAAAATTCACAAGATTGCATGTAAAAAGTTTCTACTTGGTTACGAAAACGGGTCGTCTCGAACAGGTGTAGTACAGACCTAATGTTGGTATATCGAAAGGAAATAAAAGTAAACAAACGAGGGTGGGATAGGTTTGTGTAATTATGCACCAGGTCTATTACATAAGGTATACAAATTAATCGGTAATGTACTTTGTATCCTTCCACACCGAGAATATCATAAAAAAGGTAAAAGAGGGTCAAAGGACTTAAAATTGACTGTAAGAGACCACCGAAAAACAACAATAAAAAACAACAAATTTTTTTTTTTCAGAAAAACATTATTTCTTAGACAAGTCTGATTTAAATAGTTTGACGAAGTTCAAAATCTAAAAGAAGACTATTATTTTAAAGTCAAGGTAGATATCTGTCTAATTTAATTAAGACAGGATGAAATGAGTTACACATATTACTCAGTAATGAGTTAATTGTTTATGTGTATTATTTTATAATGAATTTATTTGACACAATTCCTCAAGGGAAAATATCACAGACCTAAAAATTTAACGTAAATTTTACAAATATTAAATGTTTAAAGACGAATTTACCAAAAGAACCATTCTAAAATTAAAGAACGTCTTACAGATTATACAGAACTGATACAAGACTACAGTTTTTTTTTTTTTCTTTCTTTCTTTTACTGGTTGTGAAGTAAACCTCTGATAGGTCTTTAAAAAAAGGAACCTGATTAACTAATGGACATTGTTGCCCGGACTTTACGGGGGTGCCTCGTGTACCGGTCGGCACCCCACTAAGTGATACCGCATTGACTCTCTCTAATACTTCGGGTCCTAACGTTACCACGGTCAAGTACGGAAAAGTCACTCTTTCGTGAGTTCAAGGTGTCTCACAATTAGACCGGCGTCTTACCCTCTGTCGATTCAGACGGACCTTACAGACCGACGACCAACCGTCTGTATCGGGAAAGAAGTGGAACCCAGACGACCCAATTCCTACGAAAGTATCATTAAAAGGTTACAGAAGGAACTAGTCAGCTGACGTCGTAAAATAGTAAAACGTCTAAAACAAAAGAAGTACCCAATAATGAAGGTGACTTGACGTGAATTGTAGATAATCGACTCCAGAGGTCTTCTAGTTTCAGGGAGACACAGACTAATAAGACGAGAAACGTTAAACACAGAGGGGGAGTGGGGCGGGGTGAGGAGAGGTTTGGTCCTCGGAACGTGCAAATGTCTAAACCAAAGTCACAGAAAGGGATTTAACAAATATCTGTCTTTTCGTAGTATTTGTCCTGGAACACAGAGATCTTCCTCTTATTCTCCTTTTTTCACTTCTGTCGGTATCATTACGAACACAATAAAGATAGAGTTATACTTAGAAAATTATGAGTGTGAATTAAAAAAAAAAAAAAAGACAAACTTTACCTCACCCACTCCCACCCTCTTTCCCTCTCTTCCTCCCTCCCCCCTCACGAGTACAGTATAATCAATTGAAAGACAACTTCAAATCAGAGAAAAGATTAGTAAGTGAGATGAGGGTAGGGGAGGAAGGTGCCGGAACAGACCAGAGGGGTCAAAATCAATTTTTGTAATCATGACAGAAAAAACCCTTGGACAAGTGTCCCGGTTATAAGGTAAGTAAAATACCAAATGACAATTGGAATTACTGATCCAAGATTACCTCCTAAAATAAGGGGAAAATTCGGAAATCATTTATTATTAGTAGGAGATTTAAACCAGAGGGTCGACATTACATGTCTTCTAGAAGATAGTTTAAGGTTGGAACAGAGTTGTTATATGATTTCGACCGGTCTAGTCCCATAAACGTTCTCGGGATCTTCCTTATAAAAATCTTCGATGTATTCTCCGGGTCATGGGTAGATAGTCGTCTGTACTTCACCCACGAACACTCAACTCTATCCATAATTTTTGAGTTTGATGCACACCGTTGACTTTTTTTTTTTATTATTCCTATAAACTTAGACTCCTCTGAACTTTATTTCTGGTCCCCGAAAGAAACTTTCCTATAACAGGTACCACTTTTTTTCTTTAGGTTCGTTCTTCCTCTTCTTTCTCTCTTTCATACACAATCTCGTGCCGAAGAGGTTGAACTTAAACACATGTCTAGTGTACCACTGGAACAATTTTACCTCCGAGACTAGGGTTTCTGACTCTACCCTATACTCTTAAATTGGACGAGGGTTCACTGAGTCTACGACGTATAGGTCTCTAGTATCAACTCGTTTCTCGTACAAAGGGGTTCTGGGCATCGATCGGGTCGTGACGTCTTCCGGGAAGTGAGATGGATCGTGTTCCCTGGTAGAGGGACACTTTATAATCAGAAATTTCTCCCTACGACTCCCTGAGACCTCTCTATCTACCAAGAGTCTGAAGGGCGTATAATATTAGTGGACTCTTGAAATTTTTTAGGGTTACGGCGGCGGTGAGGGGTGTAGTCAATTTAGTCTTAGAGATCCTACCTATGGGTCCGTAATCGTAAAATTTTTGTTGAGGTAGTAATTATTTTCGGTTAGTCACATATAAAATTCCGTTCATACGTTGATATTTTTAATTCAAAAACTTTTGGAGATATCAAACTTCAATACCTATCACTTTGAGTTAATATCGAATATATTTTTTATTTTTATCATGGTAATTTTTTTCTCTCTTTGTTGAGGTCCATTGAGGTTATACGTCAACTCAAACTCTTGGTTAATTTTTATTATTATTATTGATTTTATTATCGTTATCAGTTATATACAACCGACGAAGATATGTTTACACCCAGTACCACTAGTTATGTAAAAAAAAAAGTAACTCAGTGGTTTATTTAGGAAAAATGTCCGGTCTTTTGACTCCGTCTCCCATACATTGAACGGGAGTCGATTTCTCGACTGTCTCGACGATAATCTTCAGCTCTTAATACAGTAGTACGTACTCGTTCACTACCTCGGCGCGTCTTGCGCGGTCCCTTAATGTGTCCGTACCCTCAGGTCCCATAAGAGAGTGGACGTCAAACTAGAAATTGGTTGTCAACCACCACGGTACAAATTTTAGGTCAGGGGGAGAGAGACGAGAGGGTGCGAGGTTCTGGGTGTGGACGGAAGGACTCAGTAAGTGGTGGAAAGGAGTGGGACTCGTACGAACTCCGGGATCTGAAAATTCGACTCCAATTGTCGGAAGTTATAGATCGAGGGTCCCGGTAGGACTAAGGTCCATCCGGGGCGAAACAGGAAAAAGTCTCCAAGGAAGCTGGAGAGAACGGCGATTGACCCGTCGTCCCCCTCGATACCGATGGTCCTTTTCGTAGGACATTTTGACGGGGATTTGTCTATCCTAAAAATATAAGAAAGGATTTTCCTTTAGAGAGATCGTCGAGAAACGGGATTTCGATCAAAGATGACAGGGTTTGGGGTATCCGGTCCAGTTTTTAGGTAAACCCATACTCCTACCGTTCTTTTAAGTCTTTCTGAGAGTACCCGGGTCTCTGTTGACTCTTTCCCGGTACATCCACGTTGTCAGTCATTATTAGTTCCACCGACTAGTCAGGTCTTTCCTCTGTATCTGTCAACGTGGAAGAACTTACTACAAAGAGTTATTCTTACCTGACTTGTTGATATTATTTTACATATTTCACATTTATACTCGTAAGAAAAATTTGAGACTAGATACTTATCTTATCTTTACAAACATATTCAGGAGTAAAAAGGTCTGAAATTCACCCATATAAAGTCCAATTATATGTAAGTAAATTGAGTCCACCATAGACACAGTCTTCTGTGTCCCAACTCACTCCTTATCCTTAGGGTCTTCGTTGTGATAATACAGTTTGCCAAATTCCTTTTAAACTTTTTAGGGTCTTTCTTAAGAGGGAGTCAAGTAATGTCTTGTCCCATGGTTCAATAGGACTAAGTATTTAATCTCTTCAACAAAGGGTCAGGACTCCACGAAAAGTTTTACAGACATCGGGTCTGGGTACTTACCACTACGAGAGTCCCCTCTAGTTCCGTGTAATGAGACTGGTGTAATCCTACCGAGTCGTCCTGGTCTTCGATTTATGTGGTCGAGGTAACGTATACTTTGGGGACAAGAAGGTTGATGAGACGTGACACAGGGACGAGGTGGACGGAAGGAGTGGAGACTGGACCCTTTGGCGTCCTCCTCCTCACGACTTATAGGTCCCGGTAAGAGGTAAGTGCTCCTCTCAGAGAAGTCTCGAGGGCAAGGTGGAAACTAAGACCTCATAAATTCACAGAAGAGACCCATCTTAACTTCCTATTACCTTTGTCTGGGAAAAGGTAATTTGTCCGAAACTGTAAGTACTACGATCCCCCAGAAATTACACAGTGGTACTCAACCACTTTGAGAACCTTTCACCTATACATTTGAAGTACTTCCCGTAGTATCACAGAGACTTTACCTAAAAGTCTTACACTAGAGATACCGAAATTCGGTGACCTCGTTCACGATCGTCTCCCTACACTTTTATATCAGTCACGAGTAGTTGGAATTAAAGTCATGACATAACAAGTCTTCACACAGGATTGACATACACTCGAGCGAAGGGAAGAAGACGGACGTGAATTAAGATCATTTCCTGGACCCGTTAACGTAGCGTTCGTCTGTCTAATCATCACCGTGTTTATGTACGTTTTTATGTGTCTGTTCCGAAACCAGACATCAGTCTCGGAGACGCCATTAAGAGGACACTGAATTTAACTCAATGGTCAAGTGAAAATGGTCGACTCCTCAGACGAAGAGGAGTGACTCGAGGTAGACTCTCTGGGACGCAATGAGATCGACACTCTTAATGTACGAGGTGAGGACAGCCGACTAGAGGGACCGTAGTCTGTCTGTGTAGACCTTCACGTGTCCTAGGGATGGACCCCTTTGTAAAGTGTACTTTTTTTTTTCTTTTCTTTTTTCCCTTCACTGTCAGAACGAATTTTTCGACTGGAAAATTTTTCAAGAAACAAAAAAAAAAAAAATTTAGAGTGTCTGATACCTCGAAGGTAGTGCCACTTCCGAGTCTCCTTTTCACCGGACACTAACCTCTGTGAAAGGTTGACATCGTGTCAAGTTGAAGAGGATTAATTACCCTAGTCTCCAGTTCCTCCCTTCACCTATATCCACCCACCAGTCTGTACCCTCAACAGGGAGCAGAGATCTTTTTTTCTACCACCCTTCAATACGGGATTACAGGATTATTCCGAAGGGCTCCGTATTTCCGTACTTACTATTTGGAATAATCTTCTATTAGACTTGTCTTTTAAACTCTGGAATAAGGTTAAACTATGGCTTTAGCGTGAACGTGTGAGGGACGGGAGAACCCTCATTTCCTTCCGAGAGAGGTCCCTTCGTCATCTCCTAGGTACGTGTAGTCTCCCCGGTTGGTTAAAACCCTAACCCTTGTATACGTCGACAACAAGACAACAAATCAGCGATTCAACACAGGTCAAGAAAACCCTGAGGTACCTCCTGTCGGGTGGTTCAAGGAGACAGGTACCCTAAGAGGTCCTTTCTTATGACCTCATCCAACGGTAAAGGAAGAGGTCCCCTAGAAGGACTGGGTCCCTAGTTTGATCGTAGAGGATGTGACTTCCACCTATGAAATGACGACTCGGTGACCCCTTCGGTGTACGTTAGCATCCCTGGAAGAGGAAGACACAGAGGTTTACGACCCAGTCTAAAAAAAGTTCTCGTAGTGTGTTTATTCGTTAAACTAAAAAGAAAGGAACCGAATCAGAGAGGGACGGTATGGAATGTTACTGATTCAGACTTTCCCGATTCGATTTGATCTAAAGAAGTCATTACCCGAGGGTAGGATGACACTACCTACGTAGCAAGAGAAAAAGAGGGAGAAAAGCACACGAAAAATAAGTAACGATTCGGATGGACGATCGATTTCTTTAGTCTAAAAGAATATTAAGTGGAAGACCACCCCGCCCCCCCCCCCCCCCCCCCCCCCCCCCCNTTAATGAGTTTCTGAGGGTGGCATGAACTTCGTTTGAGGGTCACCCCCGACGGAAACGTTTCAGAGTCGAGGTCGGATTGGAAGTTACGAAAAGAAGATCTCTTTACTAAGTGAACGGACACAAACTACCACGAGACAAATCGTCCACACTGTCTACGACAACTAAACGAGTGAGTTGTGGATAAGGGTCGGGGAGGAAAGAACGGGGCAAGTGACGCCTTCGTCCTTTTCAACACATCCCGAAAGGAGTGTAAGGGTCGAAGGGATCCTAAACTCGTCATCACCCTCGTCTTTGTCACGATAACTATCCGTAGGTCCGGTGAGTACCGTGACGAAGACCCTTTCACTAAAAGAAGGACTGTTTACCCTCTTTGTTTCGATCGTGGTTGGGAAGAAAAAAGGAAGACCTACATCTGTACTAAGAATTTCTATGTCGGTGAGAGGTTGTTGTTCTTTACGATTCCTGTAACCTCACCTTTCTGTCTTCGTTGAACCCGGTACCTACTACACCGACTTAATGGTATCGACGTACGTAAAACATCCCTACAGGACCTAACGGATAGACGGTCAAAGAACAATAGTTTTTTTTTTAACAAAAGTTCAGTCTTTGTAGTCGATAGAACAATGAATGTTCACTTATACAGGGATTCATCGTATTTATTGTATCGTTGTTTTGGGTTTCATTGTAAGAAGAGTATGGGGTGGGGGTTCTTTTCGAGACAGGGTGGTTCAAGGTTTGGAAAACAATCTTCAATAAATGTACTAGTCAGTACATAGGTATAAGAATAAAAACGGTAAAATGTCTATTCCATTGATCTCCGACCCCTAGATTTCGACGGAATGGTTCCAGTGTACCATTCGGTGATATTCGATCCCTCACTTCGGTTCTCGAGATATTAGGGTCCGCTCTGGAGGAGACAAGACAGAGAAGGGGAGTCGACCCTTTTACAGTTTCCTAAATAGTTTTTGTCGGACGTCGATCTAATCCATACAATTATGGGTTTCGTGAATTAATGATTATGTCAAATTCCATGTAATTGGATTAACCTTTGAAAGACGTATACCGTATCAAAAAAAAAAAAAGAACTTTTATAATTATCATAAAAAAAAAGTTTGAAAAGAAGATCGGGTGAAGTAGAAATACACTTTAATGACCAAAAGTTTCAATCTTATAACGTCGGTTCTCAGTTTACTTACAATAAAATAGGATATTTTTGTCCTGTTTATTTTATTTTTTACCATTGTATACTCCTTTTCCTTTCTAATTTAACGTAGTATTAACGTACAGAGTGGGGATGAGTACGTGACTTCGAACGTCCTGAGGTAGTAGTCTTAGGTCCCAGTAGGTACCGAGGAGGGAGGTAGTACAGGAACAGGTTAGTCGTGGTGTAGGACAACCCAGGTCAGTAAAGATCGGTAAGGGGATAATGAGGGATCCAGTCCGCGAATCGAAAGAGGAAGTCTAATGACACTACCGGCAGATCGATCAGAAAAAAGACCACCATTAGACAAGGGGTACGACGTTGACCTCTCTAGGAATATTTTACGTTTAGTCTAGACAGTTAGCGGATAAATTTGGGAAGTCAATAAGGGGTATCGGGAGTCCCTTCAGGTTTGAGGAATGATACTGAAGTCTACGGGAAGTAATAGACCAAAGACAGACCAAGAGAATGTAACCTACGAAGTCGGTATGAATTGATAAACGTTAAAGGGTCTGACCCCGAAACGAAAAGGAGGGAGGTCTCGGAAACGTCTGCGACTGGTAAGGACCCTCGAAAGAGGAAGGACCAGAAGGAAAGGAAAGGAGGGTACTTAAGGGTTCGATTAAGGAATAGAAGGGGGTGACAGTTTCATGGTGAACAAGACCTTAGGAAGGGACTGGTGGAGAAGGGGTTTGACCCCATTCCCGGAGAGGTTACACAAGGGTACCGTTGGACCGGAATTTATGTAAAGTCTATTATGACTTTACAAAAACGAATATACAGACAGGAGGACCCCCATAGAACTCTCGACACTTACATAAACAAGTAAAAACGGAGTAGTCACGGATTGTGTTACTAGGAATGTTTTGTATTTAAGTCTTCTTTATTGCCACTTCACTTACTTTTTTTTTGGTTCGTTTGATAACCACCCCCACATTTACCATGTTGGTGATATCTTTTGACATACTGTAAGGAATTTGTTAATTTTTATACTGGGTTGTTAAGATGAGGACCCATGTATATATATATATATATATGTGTTTCCACTACTCTAGTGATTGAGTTTCTCTATAGTTTTTTCTTTCTTTTTCGTTGATTGGAACATAGTTCCTGATAACAACAAGTCAGCGATTCAGTACAGGTTGAGAAACGTTGAGGTTCCTGAGTGTTAAGGTCCGAAGGGACAGGAAGTGGTAGAGAGTCTCAAACGAGTTTGAATATAGGTAACTCAGTTTCTACGGTAGATTGGTAAAGTAGGACAAAGGGGAAGACGGGTGTTAGAAAGGGTCGTAGTCCCAAAAATGGTTACTTAGCCGAGAAGTATATTCCACCGGTTTCATAACCTCGAAGTCGAAGTCGTAGTCAGGAAGATTACGTGTAAGTCTCAAATAAAGGAAATCCTAACTGACCAACCTAGAGGAACGACAGGTTCCCTGAGAGTTCGGAAGAGGTCGTTGTATTAATCTTTCGTAGTTAAGAAGTCACGAGTCGGAAGAAATAGCAGGTTGAGAGTGTAGGTAAGTACTGATGACCTTTTTTGTATTGAAACTGATATACCTGGAAACAGTCGTTTCACTGTTTACAGAGACGAAAAATTATGAGGTGGATCCAAAAAGTATCGAAAGGACGGTTCTTTGTTCGCAGAAAATTAAAGTACCGAAGTCAGTCAACCTTAAGGTAGTGGTGATTTCTGATACGCCTGTTGATTGTCCGTCTAACGGTGTGTTATTCCTTCGATCCCACTCCACCCGTCTACTCACCGAGAGTGCAAGTGTTTCAGTATCTCTTGTACAAGTGAACGTGAATCATTCCTTTCGTACCCCAGACTGTAGGTGGGGGTGGGGCCCAAGGTCTAACAAGAGGAAGTGTTTTAGGTTTACCCCTTTTCACCTTCTAGATCTTCGGCAGGGTACGAGAGGTTCTTCTTCATCTTCCTCTTCTAAGGACGTCCAGGAATGTTCGGAGTACCTCCACTGCTACACCCGAGAAGAAAGAGGAAAGGAGAAAGAGTAGAGAGGAAAGACAATTACGGTAACAGGATTACAAAAATCATTGGTCTGTTCTTCTCGGAGGTCTTAGGTGAAGAGGAAATATTCCACCTATTGAAGTATTTAATGTGTGTGTGTATTGGATATCTTCGATCTCGACTGTAAAGAGTACTTGTGTATCACATACTTCTTCGTAATTCACTCCCTTGACTATTGTAAAGACATGACAGAGGATTACTTGGAACAATGGAGATCATTGTTTCAACAACCGTGATATGACTACAATCGGAAGTCGACCGGGATCGAATTGGTGTGTTACCACCGGACGTACTTTTGTATTGTGAAGAACTCTGGAGGTCCCAGATTCCGGAAATAAGTACTGTATTAATACTGTCGGCTGATCCGATGGGAACGAAGAAGGATGTGTGTACTTCTCCCGTTGGACACCTGTACCCTCGGACACCCTTGTGTGAAGGTTCTCCAACTGGTGTTACAGTCCTTTCGACACTTACCGTGAAGGTTTCTTTGTCCGTTTGACGGAAACTCTCCGGTTACCAGACCTCGTCCGATAACTCGTGTTCCCTCTTTAGGGATAATTTCACTGAGTCACCTGTGTTGTTCGTCGAGACACAGTCAAACCCTATCGGTAATAGACATAGATTTAACAGGGAACACCGAGAACTAAACTCACCGGTGTCAGTTGAACCCTCTCCTAAACCCCAATATCTCTCCACCAAAGGATGGTTATAGGGGTTTCTGACTCTACACTAGTTTTCTTTACAAGTCTTCCGGTAAGTTTCATTATATTTGTACTTCGTCGTTGTCTTTGTTGTCGAGGTCCACATACGTTTCAGGAGATCGGATCTTGAAAGACTCCAGAACGTAGAGAAAGTTAGTTATTTGTAAAAAAGTCCCAAATCATATATGGAAGGTCCACCGAGTGACCATTTCTTAGACGGACGGTTACGTCCTCTGTGTTCTCTACACCCAAGTTAAGGGACCAGTCCTTCTAGGGGACCCCCTCTTGGACGGTTGTCGGTGAGGTCATAAGGACGGTACCTTTTAAGGTACCGGTCTCCTCGGACCACCCGATGTCAAGTACGCCAACGTTTCTTAAACTGTACTGACTCGTGCGGGTGTGTGTGTTTCATCATATACGACCAGCACTATGAGATGGAAGTTCCTCGACAGGGAGATTGCACCCACATTCTTTAAATGGACTATTTGATTGAGTGTATAACTCACTTTTTAATGATGTTTCTTTGTATCTCCCTTAACCTTTTCCCCCCCTAAGCGACGACTGGTCTTACTGGACCTTCCGAAAGACCTTCGGGTCGATCAACGGACTAGAGCGACCTCACTGTCCTCTGGTGTCCAGGAGTAGGGGAGGACGGGAGTAATGTGAGTCCACGGTGTGAGTCCTGACTCCAGAGTCGACGACAGTATGACTTTTAAGGGGTCTGTCTGTGGTTCCTTGTACATCTTTGTTATTGGTTAAAAATGATTGAATGAATTACCGTGTACCCCGGAGCCCCTTGAGACGATAGAAAAGAAACGGACATCCTGAGTTTATAAAGATAAGAGGTGAGAATGGACTCCTTTGTAGAGTCAGAAGAGAGTGTACTCCAGAAAGGCAAAGGGAATTGTGCATTAACGTTTACTATGGTTCCGTGTGACTCCGAAGAAGATTACCTGTGACACATTATAAAAGTATACGTTTCCCATGTAACTAATATACGTGTAATATTCGTAGGAGAGGCAGTTAGATTGACATCGAGACAAGGGGAATCAAAGAAGGGGAAGAATCGGGGGACCAGGAAAAAAGAAGACAGACGAAAGACAAAGACTGACCTCTTGTGTGAATTTGTCAAACTGGTTACATCCCTTGTGAAACAGGAGTTAGTTTTCCGAAACAAGAAGAAGGAAGCGAAACAAGAAGGGAGCGAGAAGTGTTTCGGAGCATTTTTGGAAAGGTCTCACACTCGGAAGGTAGGGGAGTTTAGGGAAGAGTGAAAGGGGAAATTGAGGAGACAGATTAATGAGATTTCCAAAACAGGAAGAACTTACAATGGACCAATGAGTACACAAGTACACACACTTTACCTCGAGTCCCGGGTGGAAAATTAACAATAATAAAATTAGTCGTAAATCTTGTCCGTTTGTCTTACGGTCTTATTTTTATCCTTCTGGGACATAAAACAGTTAAATCATGTTTAATTACAGTTATCCTAAGAAAGTGTAATAGAAAGGGTGGTGAGGGTCATTATTCACGAAGGTACAACGTATGTGTGTAGGTGTGAATAAGTGTTCACTTTCTAACTACATCACCTTTCATTGTACTTAAACTCACAGTCTGTATGTGTGTGTGAGTCCGTGTTTACGTGTATGTGTACATATGTCGGAGTTAAATCACTACACTCAACTTGATCTTAGCTACTATTTTGTGTGAATAATGACTCGTACCACACCCTTGGTTCCTCTCCGTACTTGTGGTCGTCTCGTGTAGTAACTTTTCATAAAGGACACAACGAGGAATAGAAGAGGTGCAGAATTACAGAAGAGGAAATTTACCCTGTTGTTATCACGGACTCGAAGGGTGTACCGAGTCACCATTTCTTAAGTGGACGGTTACGTTCTCTACGTCAAAAATAGAGACCCATCTCTAGAGGACCTCTTCCTCTACCGTCGGGTGAGATCATAAGAACGGTCCTTCTAGGGTCCCTACCTCCTCGGACCACCCGACGTCAGGTACCCCAGTGTTTCTCAACCTATGCAGAACCACTGATCGGTTGTCGTTGTTATTGTCACGACGGAATATCCAATGTACTTAATCACAGAAGTCTCGTGACTCTTCTCCCGACCCGTGTGACACTCATGACATTTACTACCATCTGTCTATTTCGTTTGTATAGTTAGGTCTCCGACCGTGTATCGGGTACAGATAGATATAATAAGTTCTTCAAGGTAAGAATCGATAACAAACCTTCTACGAAGTCGTGGGGAGGAAATTTCTTCGGGGGTCGAGACCCAAGAAAAGTCCTTATCGACAACCCATCACAAATAAAGGGTAAGTAGTGGGAGAGGTGTACTATACCGAACACCTCTTATGACTTTGACTTCCTTCCTTCGTTCAGTAGTATCTTAGACATGTGGAGAGGTAAGGTTTCAACCCGATTCCAAACTAATTCAAGTCAGATATTTTCACATTCCTGTGGTCGAAAGAAGGACTTTGGTTGTCCGGTCACACGACGTTCATTAAAAACTATCACTGGATGTCATGCTCATTGTAAAAGAAAAAAACAACAAAATTATATTTAAATAAATAAAATTAACCTCCAATTAATGAAATGTTATAACATAACCAAAACGGTATGTAGTTGTACTCATTGTAAAAGATGACACTGGATCGTGTGTCCGTGGCTCCAAATACCGGTCCCTTTTTTTCGTAGGACTTTGTTGTAGAAACAACGTATGTGACCCTATAAAAGAGAACGAAGATAAAGTAAAGAATTTTATGATATATACTGATAATTTAACTAAGGTGTTGGGTGGTTACCCAGTACTAGACGGGAAACTGTTTGTGGTTCAGTCTGGTTTTCGTTGAAATCCTTACCCGATTACTAGTCTTTACCTTAGGATATTTTCTGAGATTTTCAAGAAATTACCTTCTTTCTACTGATAACTAAACCCAAACACATAGGTACAAAGTAAGAGGAACCCTTAAATTTAACGTTTCTATTTAAGAGTGGAAGTTCATACGAAATTCTTTACGGAAACGGAGTATTTTATCTTCATTACTGTGTGGCCCGCCGTAAGACCCTGTGTGTCTAAAGAGATCTAGTTCATTAATATGACTCCTAATAGGTTAACTTGAGACTGACCCGTATTGGTACACTATCTCACACCGTCTTTACACCTACAGTTTACAAAAAGAAACCGGGATAAGGACTTAAGGTTTTTAGACTTTAAGTGACTGTGAACTTTTAGACACTCGAGAAAACCGTTGACTATAGTTTTATTAAACTCCGACTCTAGAGTAAGGATGACCTGTTCAACGGTACCGTAAGACCAAAGGACACATTGTTTGTGCTCGTCACGGAATGAAAACGTATCATGAACCGTTAAATACTTCACAAAATTACGTATAATAGAGTTGGAGTATTGTTAAGACACTCCATATGACCCGTCCATAAAAGTATGTAACGTAAATACTGACATGACAGTAAATTCTGAATTACCAAAGATAAAAGTAGTATTTCTCCCTAGTAAAACTTTGTACAACCGATTATCGTTCTCTGTTGCGTTACACCTTTCTTGTGATCTAAACCGGAGTTTCTGCACTCAATTTTAAGTGTCACACGATTAATGGTCCACACACGAGACCCCTTCAAAAAGACATTCGGGATCGGAGTTCAATGTAAGTCGCTCATTTCTCCGTGTACAACATGAGTGTTCACCTTCTAACTACATCACCTTTCATTGTAATTGAACTCACAGTCTATCTTGACCTAAGTCTAGGACTGAAGTCGTGTCTGAGTCAGTTGAATCCGTTTCCCATATCGGAGAGATTTGGAATCAAAGAAGTAGACATTTTACTCGTAATGTTACTTTATAGTAGTCGATCAATTTGCAAGATTAACTATGCGATATGCACGTAGGTCGACAGAATTAAATAAGAGAAAACCACGATTGAAATTTTTCATTTAAGACGGGAGACATAGGTTTCCAATACGTAAGTCTCTAAGTTGGTTGAAGTCTAGTTTAAGTTGGTGTATCTTGGGCGTCTATGTCTCCTGGTTGACAGGACCGGTAAGATACATTCCATGAACTCGTAGATTCTTAATACTATAGACACTCCTTAGGACCTTGGTCAGGGGACACCTATAGTCAAGTCAAGTCAAGTCAAGTCAGTGAGTCAACACAGGCTGAGAAACACTGTGGTACTTAGCGTCGTGCGGTCCGGAGGGACAGGTAGTGGTTGAGGGCCTCAAGTGGGTCTGAGCGCAGGTAGTTCAGTCACTACGGTAGGTCGGTAGAGTAGGAGACAGCAGGGGAAGAAGAGGACCCTACTGATATTTAGATTCAGTGAAAAGTTGATTTTGATACCCTCACTCACTCACTTCAGCGAGTCAGTACAGGCTGAGAAACGCTGGGGCACCTGACATCGGATGGTCCGAGGAGACAGGTACCCCAAAAGGTCCTTTATCATGACCTCACCTAACGGTAAAGGAAGAGGTCCCCTAGAAGGGTTTGGTCCCTAACTTGGGCCCAGAGGGTGTAACATCTGTATGCGAAATTGGAGACTCAGTGGTCCCTTCAGGCTGACTTACTGAATTAAAAGTGAAAGTTGACAAGGATGTTTAAATAATTGAGGTCAAAGAATTTAAACACTACAAACTCTAAGTTTTCGATAACTGTAGAGTAAAGATTTCATTATCAAATTTTGATACCCTCTCAAAGGATAATGTGAAGTTCTATCATCTGGTTTTATAAACGGGACTGTATCTTCAGGGTGTATCATACCAAGGACGGGTAGAGAGGTCGGAATGAAGGATGCTGAGAGAAAGGAGGACAGTGTTTGTAAATCGGTTACGACCATAAGTAACTGAAGAAGACACCGAGGTCCGTAAAACAATAAAATCTCAGACATGGGTAACGACCAAAAGACGGACTTTATTAGTAGGGTAGTGTTGAGATTACGGAAAGTGAGAGTAGGTAGTCCAGAGTCACACAGTGATACAACTTCTAAAAGTCTTGAGGATCTGGCCCAGCTCACGAGTATCAGATACGGTAGCGTTCTCGTACCAGGACCTGAAATCTCCGACGGAGTCGATGCAAGGAAATGTTTCCTTTACAAGGAAACGTTGTACTTGATCGTCGTTCATACACGTGTTTAATTTTCTTTTAACCTATTGAAAGTGTCCACAATTCTACACGACTTGAACGAACTACACGACTACACCTATCGTTCTGAGTGACCCCCAAACTTGACTTCTAGTACTTTCTAGTAGCGAGTAGTTCCGTTTACTCCTTCCCTTGTCCTTCGGCTTCTTAACGGTCATCCCAAACTGATATCTATCGTCGAAATTCCTCCTTCAACTACGGATTTAATTATTTATTAAAAAAATTGAGGTAGTTCTGATCTATTCTATAGTTCTTTTCTTTAGAAACTACAACAACAAGTTCTAAGTTCCATTTTCAAGTCAATAAGTGAAGTCGGACTCTCTATCCTTATCTCCACATGAACACTTCGGTTCCTAGACCATTCTAAGTACATACGAGAGAGGTCAGCTCAGAAGGATGGACTGTTAATTAAGACGAGTGTGACCCCTGAACTAAAGAGTTCGTATCTTACGGTAAACCGTCGGTCCTTCCTTCCTCAATTTCTTTCGTACCAACATCGTGTCGACCCTCGGTAATTGTTAATTCAAGAACCTATCTTTGGGTCGTCCTTCGACTGTTCCCCGGATTCTCTGTGTTACCGGAGATTTTTCATTTTTGAACTAAATCTTTACTTACTTGACGGAAATGGTCACTTGGAAATCGTTTTGGATTTAGGAGATTAATTCTGACTTCTCGTCTATAACCAATTCTCAAATATAATACAAAACGGTATTTAATCAATGAACTATTCTTTCTATTACCCATTCAATTATTAAAGACTTTATATAAAAATTTTTGACGCATTCAAGTCCCTCATCAGAACTGGCCTGAATTTTTAGGATTAACTACATAGAATCTCGAGAGTCGGTAAACGGAGATTGAAGACAAAGGTAAAAACTACTGTTCTTCAGACTAAAACCTCTATGTGATTATTTAAATCATGAAATCTCACTATAATAGAGTTTATCTAAAGGATCCAGAGTACGAAAAGTCGACTGAAAGAGGGACTGAGACTAGGAAATCGTAATTTCTGGAGGAGAAGGTGGACTAAAGAGAACAAAGAGAGATCGGGTTGTCCTAGGTATGACCTGTAGACACCAAGGGATTACAGGAGACGACTATTTTGAATTGAGTACTATTTAAACGTCTTTACATACCCAAAGAAGTCGGTTAGAAGTAAAGAAGGAAGAGGATAGTTGAGATCAGGAATGTACACACAAAGTGGACATGGTAGAGACAACTGGGTTAGACTAGTCCGACTCTAACCGTGAAATAAAGTATAACAGAAACTCGGTAAGTTGAAAGATTATATCTCTCATAATGGAAGGTGATTTGTAAGGGTTAGTAAACTGTCGTCCCCTTACGGAGTCTAAGTACAAATAGAAGATATGACGGAATCAAGTCGAGTCAGCGAGTCAGCACAGGCTGAGAAACGCTGGGGTACTTAGCGTCGTGCGGTCCGGAGGGACAGGTAGTGGTTGAGGGCCTCAAGTGAGTCTGAGTGCAGGTAGTTCAGTCACTACGGTAGGTCGGTAGAGTAGGAGACAGTAGGGGAAGAGGAGGACGGGGGTCAGGGAGGGTCGTAGTCTCAGAAACGGTTACTCAGTTGAGAAGAGTACTCCACCGGTTTCATGACCTCAAAGTCGAAATCGTAGTAAGGAAGGTTTCTTTAGGGTCCCGACTAGAGGAAGTCTTACCTGACCAACCTAGAGGAACGTCATGTTCCCTGAGAGTTCTCAGAAGAGGTTGTGGTGTCAAGTTTTCGTGGTCAAGAAGCCGTGAGTTGAAAGAAGGGTCAGGTTGAGAGTGTAGGTATGTACTGGTGTCCTTTTTGGTATCGGAACTGATCTACCTGGAATCAGCCGTTTCATTACAGAGACGAAAACTTATATGACAGATCCAACCAGTATTGAAAAGAAGGTTTCTCATTCGCAGAAAGTTAAAGTACCGACGTTAGTGGTAGACGTCACTAAAACTTCGGGGGGGTTTTATTTCAGACTGTGACAAAGGTGACAAAGAGGTAGATAAAGGGAACTTCACTACCCTGGTCTACGGTACTAGAAGTAAAAGACTTACAACTCGAAATTCGGTTGAAAAAGTGAGAGAAGAAAGTGAAAGTAGTTCTCNAAAGGTTTAAACGACCGTATAACTCATATCGTGAAAGTGTCGTAGTAGAAAGTCCTAAACTTTATCGAGGTGACCTTAAGGTAGTGGAGGTGATAGAAACAAGCATCACTACGAAAGATTCCGGGTGAACTGAAGTGTAAGGTCCTACAGACCGAGATCTACTCACTAGTGTGGTAGCACTAATAGACCCAGCACTTCTAGAAAAAACATATCAAGAAGACACATAAGAACGGTGGAGAAGAATTATAGAAGACGAAGACAATCCAGGTATGGTAAAGACAGGAAATAGTTCGGGTAGAAACGTACTTTACAAGGGAACCATAGAGATTAAAAGAACTTCTCTAGAGATCAGAAAGGGTAAGACAGGAAAAGGAGATAAAGAAACGTAACTAGCGACTTCTTCCGAAAGAATTAAGAAGAACGATAAGAAGCCTTGAGACGTAAGTCTATGAATATAGAAAGGAAAAGAGGAAACAAAAAGTGGAGAGAAGAAAAGTGTCGATAAACATTCCGGAGGGGTAAAACGAAAAAACGTAAAGAAAAGGTACCCCTACCAGGACTAGGGACAGAGGACATGTTACAGTGCTTGGAGAAAGATATCAAGTAATCCGTGAGACAGATAGTCTAGATCAGGGAATTTAGATAAAGAGCGAAGGTGACATATTAGTATTCCCTAAACTAAATCCAGTATGGACTTACCAGATCACCAAAAGGGATGAAAGAAGTTAAATTCAGACTTAAACCATTATTCCTCAAGTACTAGACTCGGTGTCAGTCGAGGACCAGTACAAAAACAACTGACATATCTCGAAGAGGTAGAAACCGACGTTTCTTATATTAGTTAGACTAAAGCCTCAACTGGTAGACCACTACAGGTACACATCTCAGAAGAGAACACAACAACCTTCTCCCACAAACGATACTGGTCACGTAAAAGAACCGTTTTGATATGACGGAATCAGTCACGATAAATGTGTTATTGAATTTCCAATATTCAGAAGAATCTTGATTTACTCGTGGAGATGCATTGACTTTCGACGGACCCAAAAAAGTCTTCCATCATCCATCCTCGTTCTTTCACGTAACTATATATTTTATCATCCGTATTAGATTTTAGAAAGAGACATATTCTGGGAATTCACTTTCAGTGAGTCAGAACAGACTGAGGAACTCTGGGGCACCTGATATCGGGGGCACGAGAAGACAAGTACCCCTAAGAGGTCCGTTCCCATGACCTCACCCAACGGTACGGGAAGACGTGCACTAGAAGGGTTGGGTCACTAACTTGGGTTCAGAGGATGGAACGTCCGCCTGAGAAATGGTTGATTCGGTGTTCCCTTCAGGTACTCTGGGAATTCCTCTTGTATTATATTCTTCAGTCTGTCTTCTCATAAGTCGGTTGTATTAAATGTAAACACATGTATCCGAATTCTGTTTTACTTATACTCACTCTTGATAAAGGAATGAACATAATGGTAATGATGACTGATCGTATCGTGGACTGGGCTGTCTCCTCAAATTAGTATATATACTCGAAGGAACTTCCTTCCTTATCTACTTTTATCAGTTACTATTATAATTAATAACCGACCTAATTGGTCCCTTATAAACGGTCTATGTGACCCCTTTTTATAATTAAATTACTACTCTTCCCGGTATTAAACTCCGAAGTGTTCTTCACTCTGACAAATCCGTTTTCAATATCGGATCCTTTTGTGTCCCTTCTCTTCCATCAGTTTATCATATATATATATATATATATATATATATATATGTGTGTATATATATATATGTGTATATATATATATATATAAAAAATTCTCTCTCCAAATTCCTTACCGTGTCTTTCTCACTAACACTCGGGACCTTTCAACGTGCGTAACCTCGAACCCCATTTCTTATTAAATTCAACTGACTCAGTCTTGAAACTCTCCGATAGTCCTTCAATGTCGTTAATTCTCCCTAATTGGGTTTGTCTAATAAACCTATCAGATAGTTCTTCTCCTTCTATATCCTCCCCCTTTCTCCGACCGAAACCGAATTGTAATAATCCCTCATAGTAAAAGACCCTGGATCAGGATACGTGAAGACACTACAATTTGAGTTCGACTATGCAGGGGTCTCCGGAATCTTCCGTAAAATGACGGGAGTAAACCTTCCACTTCGGTAACTGGAGTTTAGACTCCTTACACAATGAAACAAGAGAATTATTATTACTCAAAAAGGTCTCGATCGTTACATGTTTACGTTCTCCGGACCTACCTCAACTTTCACAACAATTTACCTGCCAGGTTTACTACTAACCCGAACCTTTAGACACGGTCACTCTGGTCGAAGGTTGGGCGGGTTTCTTCAGTAGACTGGTCAAAAGAGTCGACTTATTCTAGACTTTTCTAGTTTTCTAGGGGACCACTCATCCAACACAGTCCTCGTTTTTTGGATCTATTCCTTCGTGTAAAGTGACCGTGGTTCTTAGTGTGAGTAAGAAGTGGAGAAACTTTACAGTCGACCTTAAAACGTTCACCCGTATTTCCTCTTACATCGATACGATCCGTTAGTAGTCAAGTACTAGTTACCAGTTCTATAAGACCTTCGTCACATTCATCGTGTTTATGAGTGGCGAAGACACTAGTCCAAAAACAGGAAGAAAACTCTCTATCAGGGTTTAAAATCGTTTTAGGTACCGACCTTCCTTTTATGACTGGAGTGTAGAGATTGTTAAAAGTAAATATAAGTAAAAAGACATACTTAAACTGTGTGTAAACAGTTCCTTTTTATAAAATATCTTCGTAAAAGAAAATTAAGACATCCATCCTTAACCAACACGAGAGATTAATCTGGGATATTTTTCTGTCAAGGGTGCACTTGCTTTCAAGGGAACCCAATGGTTATCACCCGGAGTAACCTTACAACCCTTTAAGTCCGTCATTACAACCCCGGTTAGAGTATGGTAGACGAGTCGCAGGAGTTTTTACGATAAGGTCTTCCGTCAAGAAGCTCAAAAATCCGCACAAAAACTGAACTGAGTCACACCGACTATTTTTATTGGAAGTATAAAACTTAGTGTTAAGGTACGTGTGCAAGGATTTTTTTAACCCGTTTTTAAACAGTCAGAGAGATCAGAGGGAGTAACAGACAGAGCGTTTGACATGAATCGAGACTCTTGGGCAGAGGAAGGAATTACTGCCATATAATTCTCTACGACAGTAGAGTAATTTCTCACACGGTTCACCTACAGAAGGAAACTAGTGAACAGGAGACAAAGACACCTGAACGTCAACGTCGTCGGAGATAACAAACTCACTCTTCAGGTATAGACCACTTGTCCCCTCAAGAACGATAGTCCCACTCTCCTTACAGAAATTGATAAATAATAGATGAGAGACGTTTGAGTTGAGTTTATATCTTCTTCCGTTCGTCTTCGGTTTTACTACAGATCAATTCTAAGTATCACAAAAGAGACTTTTCTTGTATAAGAAATAGTTCCTGACTCTTTCACAGGAAAAGGGAAAAAGAAGTCCCATACTTTATAAATGAACAATCCGGTGGAGACTTTATTGGTAAAAGGTATCTCGACATCGCCGGGTCGGGTAGTCACACGACCAATTAATTCACACTGGATTTGGTTGAACTGAACTCGAGACGTAATTTACGTGTTTTGGGTAAACTCGACTGGTCGTCGTCTTCACCATGAGTCTCTTTAACCTTTCCTAAAGAGGGTTTACGAAAGATGAATGAATGTCGTGAGTTCATTACCAACTTCTAATCGTATACTGTACTGTCTAATGTAATTCAGTACAGAAACGTCACGAAATACTGTCGTGATAGTGTAATCGAAGAATCGTGACCGTGTAGCTCCGTACGTTTACAAAAGTCCGGGAGAATAAGTTTAGATGTTCGACTGTACCGTCGGGACTATACTAATAATCAGTAAACTCTCTGAATTAAGTGCAGTAGTCTATTGTCCAAGACGATTTTCCAATATCTTTGACAGACGAAAATTACTTCGAGAGTTTTTCTGGGAGCCTTTGAGACGATGTGTGGTTCTCGGAACCAAACTGAAATAACTGTTCTGGGGGGGATTCTTACTTGAACTCACCTTATCGATTTATCTGTAGGTCTGTAACCGTTACAACAGACTAAAAAAGTCTCTTCTGGCACACTCTACCAAAATCACCAGAGGGGAGAGTGACGGGAGGGAGGTCGGGTAAAATTAAACTGCCACCTGAGGTCATGTGTCGCACCTACTGGGAATTTGTAAAAATCTTAGACTATAGGTTATTCTCAGATTGTCCATATCTCTATCAATAAAGATCTTATAGGAAATGTCAAACCCGTAGTCGTAACAGTATCGAGTGTCTTTACCCAACTACCACAGACTGGTTCGTACCGTACCGATTCACGACTACACTGACTTCTGGTGACCCTAAACGTTAGGCATCAAACAAACGACATTTAACCAAAACGTCAGTCTACGAAACAAAAGATTATGCCACTAGACGTAAACTAGAAGTATCCACTACGTCAATATTTCTTAGGTGGACAGTCACGTCCTCCGGGTTCTCTACGTCTAAGTTAGAGACTCAGTTCTTCTAGGGGACCTCATCCTTTACCGTTAGGTGAGGTCATAAGAACGGACCTTTTAAGGTACCTGTCTCCTCGGACCACCCGAAGTCAGGTGACCCCAGTGTTTCTCAGTCTGTGATGATTCGCTGACTCGTGTCGTGTCTAGACGTGAATCCGGGGTTATCTTGGACGGAAAGTTTTTACGAGGACGTATCTAGTCACCTCAAACCGTGGTTACTATCAGAACAATCTTACTTCCTTCTACGGTTATCCTTCTACCCGACTACACGACGTTACTCGTCTCACGGTCTCTCTCTGGAGACGTCCGTCTTTTTCACAAAGTACTTCCTAGGTTCTCTTTTCCATAGGGACTTCGGACCTTCTGACTTACATTTACGTGAAAAAGAAAAGAAAGAGAAAAATTAAAAAAAAGAAGTTCAGGTTTTGTTACTTATGACTTTTTAGTAACGTCCTCTTGAACTCGTCTATCATTTACATAACTAGTCAGAGATTTCAAACAAAACAAAAAGGAGAAAAGAAAAACAATAATTCTAAGTCATAGTTACACAAATAAGTCTAGAGACCTCTTTTCTTTCTTCGTAAGTATCAAATTTCATTTGATTAAATATCGGTAAGGTGTTTCTTTTATAAGGTTTAATAAACTAAACAGTAACTAAAGTAAAGAAAGACACGTCTCTACAATTGTATATAAGAAAATTGATTTAATACTTAGATTACAATAAGTATGATGGAAAAAGAGAAAAGGAACGAAGAGAAGTCAAATTGTTAACATAAATTCTATTAGAACATATACGAGATAGAGACAGGAAGAACGTCGAAAGAAGAGTAGATTTAATCTCACAAAGACTTTCAATAGATCCGACTTTACATCCATTCTATGGTTTATATCTCGTATATTTTCCCTCTAACTATTTGATAGTCCATTTGTTCAACATCAAATTGATTCTTGACCAGAATTAGACCTCTCGTTTATTTAGTCCTTTTCCGTAATATAATATATTTAGTCTAGTAAAAGATAAGAGGAGGAAGGTAGTAGGAGAAGCGAAGAGAGTGTGGATGGTCAGACACTAGTGTCTGGA
Organism: Capra ibex; assembly: GCA_006410555.1. Taxonomy (NCBI): domain Eukaryota; kingdom Metazoa; phylum Chordata; class Mammalia; order Artiodactyla; family Bovidae; genus Capra; species Capra ibex. Next base: position 42,005,725 of record SJYO01007492.1, on the reverse strand, counting down.
AACGGGGTGTTCTGTTTCTCGTCTACTTGTGGCACACGGACTGCCCTCTGCGAGGGACCTCTTAGAGCCCCTCCGTCCTTTTACGACGACTGAAGGCGAAAGGGGAGGGGACTACTGACAACAGTGGAATTGGACTTTCCGTTCTAGGTCCACCTGTCAGGTCCACACGTTCATACGTCACTCGTAGCTGTCGTTCGATCTGAGAAAAGTCTCGATCTTTGAGCTCGATATGTACGTCGCATACAGAGGACACCGAACGAGGGAAGTCTGACGTCTCGCCCCTTCCACTCGGTGTGAGAAAAGAAGTCCACCGAAACTAAAACACTTTTAAGATGTAAAATTTTCGTTCCCGTCCAAAACGAAACATGGGGATTTGAGTGAAAGGTAAAACCCACTATAGGGAAGGGGTGGAAGATTACGACAACTTATCTATAATAAAAAGAGGAAAGTTATTCTCAATCAGAGAAAAAGTGAAAATTATTGTGGTGTGTGTGTGTGTGTGTGTGTGTGTGTGTGTGTGTTAAAGGAGAAAAGTCACTAAAAGAGGACTTTTAGTAAGGAGATCCAAGCTCCATCGGGTTCCTACGTACAGACGTACGAGACAGTCAATACAGGTCGAGAAACGCTGGGGGACCTGACCTCAGACAGTCCAAGGAGACAGGTACCTTCAAAGGTCCGTTCTTATGACGTTACCCAACGGTAAAGGAAACGGTCCCTTGGAAGGACTGGATCCCTATCTTGGGTGTAGAGGACAAAGAGAACGTAATTTTCCGTTTAAGAAATGACAACTCGGTGGACCCTTCTGGGTCGGGTTCCTACCACCATGGAAGAAGTAAAAACGTGTGTGGGTGATGGGTTGTGTCGCGGACTATGTACCGTATACTCGATATCCACAAATCATTAACTTATGTACTCATTTATCTCTTTATAATATTGAAACCTTTGATAGTGTTGATATGTCTCTAGACATAAGAGTAAGAACCAGTGCAAGAGAAAAAGGGGAGAATCTTTCTGTCCCAAAGAGATAACTGCCGGGGAAAACGGGGAGACACTAAGAGTAAAATACACACATACATACACATATATACACAAACACATACATATACCCACATATATACATATAGTTACACGTAATGTTTCATCCTTAAATCATTATAAACTACATATCTGTGTACGGGTACCTAACATCGTTTTAATACCCAATATACACGTTGGTCGATGACGACCATGAAGTTAAAGAAGACGGATAAACAACATCGTCGGCGGTGACCTTGAACCAAGACCAGTGGATGTGTTCGAGGTGAAACTATGACCAAGTGCTAGGAGGGTGATAAAAACTTAATTTCCTGGATTGTTTACAAGACTTACACAAGAACCGAGTGGACGGAGAAGATACCCGGAGCCTCTGCTTTAGGACCGTGAGACCAGAGGTATTGTATATTTCTTATATGTCTATTAAATTCTTATAGTAAACCTACGGTTGTAAATTATAGGGTGTTTTAAACGTGACCGAATTCGGTTAAAGGGTCGTGTCACAAGAGAGTAAAGATAAAGAGAGGTCGAGTCCCAAAATTTTCTTTTGTTTGGAGACGTACGTATCTAATCTCGGGAGGGTATTTGTGTACAAGGATAGTTTTGGTTAGTTTTGTCTTTTTTCTTTCTTGTCTTATAATATGTAAAAAGAAATCTAGACGACAGACTAAAAGTAATCCAAATTGGAATAAAGAAAATCTAGGATCCGTCACTGGGTTATAAATAAAAGGACCGACCCGGGAGAAGAACGGTTATAAAGTGAGACCGAGGATCTCCGGACCGACTCCTCACGTTCCGAGAGTGTGAGGGAGAAAAGACGGCGTGAAGCCTCTGTGTGTAGGTATGGCACATAAGAAGTAAAGTAGAGTTTCAATTAAGACTCGTGAAAGAAGGGAGGATAAGTGTTGAAGAATTAAAGAGGGAAAGAATAACCTAAATACTGACTTATGAAATTAAATAAGTAGTATATTACAGAAACATTGAGTAAAAAAGATCATTAAATGTGACCTGGTATACGAAAGACGACGACGGAGGATAATATAACTAGACATTTCGAAGACCCCCGTTACTAATCGTACTTTCGTCGGGACGTTTACTTTCAATATAACGTAGGATAAACAAGAGAAAACTTTTTTTTATATAAAGTCTCAAGAGGTTCACCATAGTCTACAAGGAATTATAACGTCCCAAGACATACTAAAGTCAATACGTATATGTAACTATATATACACACACACACACACACAATATATACATATACACGGAAAAAACTTTGTCGTTTATTTTTGTAGTAAAATTGTTTTTAAATGTAAATAACTTTAATCGTGTCAGGAGTCGACATAAAACATCTGGTACAACTAGGAGTTCCGGTATTGAAGATTTTAAACAATATTTCCCTCGAACTTGGTGTACCGTTGGTCGAATACACGTATCGTACGAGAGACAATTTAGACAGACTGGAAACGAATCCAGTGTATTCTATTGCACATTCGATCATGAAATTGACATTACTACAATGTTTATGGTTCCATCCTTAGTATGAAGTCCCTACTGTGAGTGTAGAAAACTGAAGACTAAAGGAGTCCGTATTTTGTAATTGCGGATCGTCACAGGACTCCTAGTACTCCCTTTTACACACGTTTTTGTGAAGTGGTTATCTTTTCTTTGAATGTTTTATAACTACTTGTAAAAAATTTCCGTGTTACATTATAAGTATAAGAAATAAGAAACGAGTATAAGACAAGAAACCTAAAGTGTCCCTGATTTCTTATGAGTTTGATGACGTGTTAACATGAGTAGAGTGTGTCATTACTTCATTACGAGTTTTAAGAGGTTCGGTACGAAGTTGTTATGTACTTGGTACTTGAAGGTCTACAAGTTCGACCAAAATCTTTTCCGTCTCCTTGGTCTCTAGTTTAACTGTTGTGGACAATCTAGTAGTTTTTTCGATCTCTCAGGTCTTTTTGTAGATAAAGACGAAATAACTGATACGGTTTCGGAAACTGACACACCTAGTGTTATTTGAAACCTTTTAAGACTTTCTCTACCCGTACGGTCTGGTGGACTGGACGGAGAACTCTTTAGACATACGTCCAGTCCTTCGTTGTCAATCTTGACTTTTACCTTGTTGTCTGACCAAGGTTTATCCTTTTCCTCAGGTAGTTCCGACATGTAACAAAGGGACGAATAAATTGAAGACACGTCTCATGTAGTACTCTTTACGACTCGACCTTCTTCGTGTTCGACCTTAGTTCTGACGGTCCTCTTTATAGTTATTGAAGTCTATACGGCTACTATGGTGGCAATACCGTCTTTCACTTCTCCTTGATTTTTCGGAGAATAACTTTCACTTTCACCTCTCACTTTTTCAACCGAATTTCGATTTGTAAGTCTTTTGCTTCTAGTACCGTAGACCAGGGTAGTGAAGTACCCTTTATCTACCCCTTTGTCACTTTTGTCACAGTCTGAAATAAAAAGACCCGAGGTTTTAGTGACGTCTACCACTAACGTCGGTACTTTAATTTTCTGACAATGAGGAACATTCCTGTCAATACTGGTTGGATCTGTCGTATCAGTTTTCGTCTCCGTAATGAAACGGTTGTTTCCAGGTAGATCAGTTCCGATACCAAAAAGGTCACCAGTACATACTTACACTCTCAACCTGACACTTCTTTCGACTCGCGGCTTCTTAACTACGAAAACTTGACACCACAACCTCTTCTGAGAACTCTCAGGGAACCTGACGTTCCTCTAGGTTGGTCAGGTAACATTTTCTCTAATCAGGACCCACAAGTAACCTTCCTGACTACGACTCCGACTTTGAGGTTATGAAACCGGTGGAGTACGCTTCTCAACTGAGTAACCTTTTCTGAAACTACGACCCTCCCTAACCCCCGTCCTCCTCTTCCCTTGTTGTCTCCTACTCTACCGACCTACCGTAGTGGCTGAGCTACGTGTACTTAAACCCACTTGAGGCCCTCAACCACTACCTGTCCCTCCGGACCGCACGACGCTAAGTACCCCAGCGTTTCTCAACCTGTGCTGACTCACTGACTCGACTTGACTTGACTTGACTTGACTTTCGTACAGATAAACGTAAGGTATTTGTTTCGAAACCGGTCTCAATAAACACGATTGTTCTTTATACGGTACAGTTGACTTACTATAGTTAGTTGGTTTTAATATGTCACGGTGATAAAGATTTCTTCATTGAATTTTAGGCACCGTAAGTGAGAGTCGGTTTCCTATGGTCGTCATTCATCGGACCGTCGGGGATTCACCAGAGAGTACCCGGTGTCGTACACCTTACGACCCTTAAAACACAGAAGTCTAGTAAAATTCTTAATTAAGATTCGGGTCAGGTATTGAGACTCCTAATAGAAGGAATTGAGACTCTTCTCGGTCTTTTCTATTCGGGACCTCTCTTACAATTCCGTTGTCTAATTGACCCGGAGATGTAGTTCGAGGTTACCTAGGTTATGACGTAGGCTATTGGTATAACGTAGGTTATACTGGAACTCGGTCTCAACGTGACTTGGTATCCTACCCTTTCAGAAATAGTTCCCTTGGGACTCAAGTATCAACACATGTACCTTCGGGTAAAATACTTTGTCTATGTCTACTTTTGAGAACCTCAACTTTACCCACACCTACAGATTTCGGGACGAGTGTACTCGAGACGAGTGGGGTATGGTACGATGGAAGGTGAAATCTCAGGTGTTTCGTGGAGAGTGTTTTGGTCACCTACTTTACTAAAGGACAAAAAGAGACCAAAGAAGGATCCTTCTAAAAAAGGAAGACAGAATACAGTACGTTTTGGATCGAGGTTCAGAAAAGACGAAAATAAGGAGGTTTCAAACGAGGAGGTAAGAAAAATAAAACTCTTTAATTTCTCAATACTTTTTTTGTCTCTTTGTCATTTTGTTTACGAGTGTAAATATTTTGGATTATAATCATTGTAAAATAGAATAAACGAAAATTATAAAATTTTTTATTTTACGTATATATAAATTCTTATAACGTGTGTTTATATATTATGATGAACAACATAAATAAGTGATTATTTAATAAATTAATTTATAATTTACTAATAAACAAATAAAGAGAGAGGGATCTCCGCTGATAATAGTACCTAAACGGTACGTACGAAGGGTAGATATAAAATTATGTTTTGTTTTGGATATATACAAAGGTATTTATTATATACTGTAAAAACGATACTAAAACATTATCTACATTGTAAGACAAAGAATAAATAAAAATTTGGGAAAATTCCTAATACGTTTTTTATATCGGTTCAACTAATAAATTAATTTGACAACACATCAAGAAGTACACTTATAAGGTGTAAAATAAAAACGTAAAGGGATAGATAATTATACTAGAAAATCCTTCCAAAAAGAAAGGTAATTTTGTTAAGATTTTTATGTATAAAAAATATCGAAAACTATTGACAGAGATGAGAGGTGTTGACATTCTCAGAGAGATATAACATGTGGGTTTGCACCATAAAAACCTGGGAGTCCATAAATGGAATGTGTCAAATGATCACGACGGTTTAAGAGAGGTTTCACAACCATCGTTAAGTTGAGAATCGTAAGAGTCATAAAATATAAGAACTTGAGAATTTAACGAAATGTAAAACTAATTCTATGATATCTTCTCCAGGATTTAACCCTCTAATATTAAAAATAAACCTCTAATATAAAGTTTAAAGAACACTTAAAAAAACGTTAAGTTATAGAACTGATTAAAAGACTAAAAGGACGACAGAAAAATAACAAAAATTTTCAATAAAAATGTATAAGACCTTCAATTAACTATTAGTTAATAGATAGTGTATAATTTTTATAGAAGAGGTCAGAGAATTGTAAGAAATTAGAAATATAATGGAGGTAAAATGTCCGTTTTATTACCTGATATCCTGTGTTCTTTACTTAAGAAGTTTAAGTGCCCCTTCTCGTTTTCATGTTCTTATTCGTCCTTTCAAACTTTATCTACACGTTTCTCTACCGCAACCGTCGACAAACGTCGACGTCCTACCGCCAGGGGTATAAAACGACCGAGAGTCTCTGTTTCCGACCTAAGTTGAAGGTCCCCTATCGGTGAAAAACGGAAAAAGGAACGGCGTAACAGGGTAGGTACGAATTTCTATTTTTAGTACCTCTGAGAAAGTAGTTCAGGGGGAGTGAAGTTTAGAGATTGAGGTCCTTCTCGGATTCGGGAATATTTTCAAGTGTACCAATCCAGTCAAAGGTATATCGTATTAGACAGATAAAATTCCAGTTAACTAAACTCTGGAATTAATCTAGACGTCTAGGAAGTTGACGTCGTTCTAATCATAAACAAATTTACTGTCCTTCTGATACACACATGTTGTCCTCCGTCATTAGAATCTCTTGTAGAATCTTAAGACACATATACCTTTCAGGAAAGAAAGAAGGGAAAGTTATATTAAAAGAAATTCAGACACAGGAGTCGGTCTTCATTGAACGGGGTCCCTTATAAGTCATTACAGTTATAGGTCGTTTCATTATAAACTTTACAGATCTTTGTAACATTCAGTAGTTTTGATCCCCTCTTCCATGGTAACAACACATCATCCCATCCATGATGGTACGTGACCAGTCGGAGGATGGTGTTTATGTAACGGATGTTACAGTCACCATGACTCCGACACTTCGGGACAAAATATAAACGTAACTAAATGACCATGTGCAACCAATCATGAATGGACTAGACAGTCACGACTCAGTGAAGTCAGTACAGGTTGAGAAACACTGGGATACCTGACATCGAACAGTCCGAGGAGACAGGTACCCTAAGAGGTCCGTTCTTATGACTTCATCTAGTAGTAAGGGAGAAGGTCCCCTAGAAGAACTGGGTCCCTAACTTGGACTCAGAGTACAGAGAATGTACCCGTCCACCCAAGAAATGGTGATCACGGTGGACCTTTCGGTGAATGGAAGAGGGTCTAGACACAAAAGATGGAAGAGATAATAAACGAAAATTTTATCAGAGAACTTTTTACGTATATGACCTAAACTATAATAGATTAGACTCTCAGAGGTACAAAATTTGGTACTCAAACGAAGACAAGTCAAGTCAAGTCAGCGAGTCAGTACAGACTGAGAAACGCTGGGGTACTTAACGTCGTGCGGTCCGGAGAGACAGGTAGTGGTTGAGGGCCTCAAGTGAGTCTGCGTGTCGGTAACTCAGTCACTACGGTAGGTCGGTAGTGTAGGAGACAGCAGGGGAAGAGGAAGACTGGGGTCAGGGAGGGTCATAGTTTCAGAAAAGGTTACTCAGTTGAGAAGCGTACTCCACCGGTTTCATGACCTCAAAGTCGAAGTGGTAGTCAGGAAGGTTTCTTTAGGGTCCTGACTAGAGGAAGTCTTCCCTGACCAACCTAGAGGAACGTCGGGTTCCCTGAGAGTTCTCAGAAGAGGTTGTGGTGTCAAGTTTTCGTAGTCAAGAAGTCGCGAGTCGGAAGAAGTGTCAGGTTGAGAGTGTAGGTATGTACTGATGACCCTTTTGGTATCGGAACTGATCTGCCTGGAATCAGCCGTTTCATTACAGAGACGAAAACTTATACGATAGATCCAACCAGTATTGAAAAGAAGGTTCCTCATTCGCAGAAAATTAAAGTACCGACGTTAGTGGTAGACGTCACTAAAACCTCGGGTCTTTNAACTTTTCTAGGACTACGATCCTTTCTAACTTCCGTCCTCCTCTTCCCCTGCTGTCTCCTACTCTACCAACCTACTGTAGTGACTGAGTTACCTGTACTTAAACTCATTCGAGACCCACAACCACTACTTGTCCCTCCGGACCCTACGACGTTAGGTACCCCAACGTTTGTCTGTGCTAACTCGTTGGTTTGACTTGACTACAGATAATTATATAGATAAAATTAGAGTCAAATTCACTATCCAACCAAACAAAAGTTAAGATCTAAATACTGTTAAAAATTGTTTAAATACTGTATAAAAGTTTACATAATTAATCTAATAAAATCTGTAAATATCAACGACGACGACTTAGACCACGATTTAAATAACAACAAGGGAAACCTACTAGAGAGAGAGAAAAACACTTAAAATACTAAAAAAATAAATAGATACTATAAGATATTTAAGAGATATCATAAAGATTTACTATCTGAATAAAAGTTAAGATGGTTCAGGAGTTACACAGGAAAGTTATATTTAAGGAAAAAGACAGTATAGACCTTTAAAGAGTTGACAAGAAGTGTATAATGGATGAGTGAGAAGAAAGATGTAAAAAGAAAGATTTGAGGACAGTCTTCATCTACGTGGAGAAGGACAAGGAGGACGATTTATGTGGATTCTTTTGAACCTAGTGTACATTTCACTTGTAGTTTCCAAACTTTTCGTTTTTCTTCTTCCGTCTCGTAACCCCTGGAGTCGTGAAAGTCTGTTCCCATCACCCGATATAAAAACGGCATAACCCACGACCTCTTCAGTCGGTAGGTCTTTGTACTACCCGTATTTGTTCTTTTCTGGGTTCTTTTCAATCGAGTAAAACGTGATTTCTGATCCTTCTTTTCGGATCGTTTTATCCTTTGAATATTTGTTATTATGAGTCGGGGTTGGTCTGAACCGGATTGGGGATGGAGTAGGGAGTAGTATCAGATCCCGTAGATCTGAAGTGAGAACGGACTGAACTTACTCCACAAAGAGACGGGTGGTGGGTGGTCCCACTATAATCTCTTCCGGTTAATACTTCTGTTCTAAAGTTGGGTGTCTGTCATTAATCCTTTGAGAGTGGTACACCCCGAGGATGTGAAGGGGGTACTGAATAACCATCACTCCGTACCGAGTGGAGAGGGGAGGAAAGACGTGACCACAGTTTCCTTTGGATCTCCTGTCGGTCTTGAAAGTGACGAAAAGTCCCCTTTACCTCAGGGAGGTGGAAAGGTCACAGTCACCTTCGGGACACCCCTTAGACCTGAGGACTGGAGTGGACCGTTATTATCGTTCCACTACGAAGGGAAAGGGTGAGTACTTCGTAGTATCTTCCGGACAATTTGTTCTAAATTTGTTTTCGAACTTAGAGTTTTGTATTGTGGGGTTTATCGGTCCCTTGTTAACTTTTAGTGTGGAGTATTGTACTCACTCCTTTTAGAGTCAACCTCATTCTTTTGTCTTAGTCACCTACGGTGGTGGTCCCACCATATCGACAACCTAAATAGACTATTTCTAACATTACGTCAGTAGTCTTTTTACAAAACCCACTCACTAATGTTTCTTTGCTACGTTTACTTTTTTATCTTTCAGAGTTATCTCTTCATCTTCTATATTTCTTTTCGGTTTACCTGTAAAAAAAAAAAATTAAACTTTACGTGTTGATTTCACTTTTTGAGCACCTACTTGAGTTGTCGTCTTACCTCTCCTGTCTTCCTTCCGAGTTACTTGAACTACTGTCTTGTTATTTTTAGTGGGTCAGACTTGTCTGTTTTCGTCTGACCCTGTCATTTTTTTTCTTTCTTTCTTTCCTTTCCTTTTTCTCTTTTACTTTGTTTCGTTTTTGGGTCACCGAGGTCCTAGAATTCATAACAAATTAAGTTCAGGTTTCCCGTCCACATTCTCTGTCGATTTTTTCATAAACTTTTTTAATTCCCGATTTTTAAAGAGTCTAAATCTTTTTATTTGTTTGTGTTTTTAGGATATTGCAGATATCTAAGTTCTTCGATCCTTTTGAGTCTTATTTGAGTTTCTTTAGGTACGGTTCTGTGTATTGTCAGTTTAAAGATTTTTCGTTCGTTTCTTTTTTTAGGACTCTCGTGATACCGTGAAATGGAAATTCCCTTTCGTTCAAATTACTGTCACGAAAATTCAATTGGTTTTCCAGTTCTAATTTTCAGTCGTTACTATTAAGTACAACCATCATACATAGGAACTATACTACCCCAATTTACAGAGAAATAGAAGTACCTAAAGGTGATTTTTAGTATGAAGTCAGATTAGAACTCTTTTTCCAGTCTGTTTAGGATTAACCCCCTTTAAGATGTTTTATGAAGGGGTCATGAAGAATTGTGTTAATTTCTGTAGTTTTTATTCCTTTCGGACTCTTTGAGAGTGTCCGTTCTTTTCGGATTCCTCTGTACTGTTGATTATATTACATCATGGGACTCACCCTTTAGTTTGTTCCTGTACTTCTTTTTGATTTTTTTTTATATATATATATATATATATATACATATATATACTTATCTCTTATACTTGTACTTATTTCCATTACCACATAGTTATAACTAAGTAATTAACGTTGTCTTAATGGTATTGTTACATTTATTATCCCCTTCAACCCCAACCAATATACTATGGTAAGGATATGATGGAAACGTTAAAAAGATATTTAGATTTTGACAGGATTTTTAAATTTAAATTGAAATTGTTCACTTATTAAATTTATGTGGTTATAGGTTAATTATATATCAAACCGAATTGACTTCGTATACGACGGACATTCTTTGAGTGAAATTCAAAAAAACACACACATTAAAAATAAAAATGAAATAAAATGAAATGTTATGACATAACCAAAACCGTATGTAACTGTACTTAGACGGTGCCCACATGTACTCGAGGGTTTGTACTTAGGGGGAGGGTGGAGGGTTGGGGTGGGGTGTAGTAGAGAGGCCTAGTAGGGGCACGTGGTCGGGGTTCGTAGGACGTAGTTTGTATCTGACCGCTAAGCAAAGAATGTACTATCACATGTACAAAATTACGGTAAGAGGGTTTAGTAGGGTGGGAGAGGGAGAGGGAGTCTCAGGTTTTCAGACGAGATGTGTAGACACAGAGATAACGACAGAGCGTATGTCCCAGTAGTAATGGTAGAAAGATTTAAGGTATATATACACAATCATACGACATAACCACAATGGTACAAGTATCTAACCTTCTTAGTTATATCACTTTTACTCATATGATGGGTTTCGTTAGATATCTAAGTTACGTTAGGGATAGTTTGATGGTCGTCATAAAAAGTGTCTTGATCTTGTTTATTAAAGTTCTAAACATACCTTTATGTTTTTTAGAACTTATCGGTTTCGTTAGAACTCTTTCTTCTTACCTTGACCTCCTTAGTGAGATTCAAATATACATCTTTATCCGTTCAATTTTCATTTTCCATATGATTGTAATAAGGTTTCATCCTCACCGATATGATTGTAATCTCATTCACCTGTGGTCTCATTTCTTTTAATAATCCTTATTCCTCCGTAACCATGTTAATATGTATAATATGGCGATAATTAAATGGACAAAACGAAGGGACCACGGAGTCTACCATTTCGTAGACGGACGTTAGGTCCTCTGGGTCCAAATTAGGGACCTAACCCTTCTAGGGGACCTCTTACTACACCGTTGGGTGAGGTCATAAGAACGGACCTCTTAAGGTACCTGTCTTCTAGGACCGTTTGACGTCAGGTACTCCAGCGTTTCTCAGCCTGTGTTGACTCGTTGATTATGTGTACATATACTATAATATAATTTACTTTATAATTCTACATACTACATTGGAAATCTTCTTTGATCCAGTTCCCATGTCCCCTGAAGTCAAATGACAAAAATTTTTAAAGACACTTAGATACTAATAAAATTTATTTTAAAATTTCATTGATAGTATGTAAACAATTTCGAAGAATAAGATGAAAAGTTTATAAAAATGAAAAGAAAGTAAGTAAAGTAAAGAATAAAGAGATAAAAAAAATCCCTTCTAAAGAAGACAATAGAAGGTTAATTAATTAAGAGAGAAATCGAAATAGAAAAATGGATAGATCTAAAAAATTACTCGTGGAATAGAGGTAGAGAAAAAATAAGAAGAAATAGAGAATAACGAATAAGAATAAAGTATTGAAATGACAATGTCATATAGAGAATAGAGATTAAGGGGAGTTAAAAAAAGGAAACGATGTGTAACAGAGAATTGTCATCTTAAAGAGTGTAAGATATTAACGAAAGAAGGTTCACATAGAACCAATACCTCTAGGTGATACGCTACCGAAACGTCAATGATACATTAGTCCGGGATCTCATAAGATTCATTACAAAAACGAGAAATATAAGGGGGTTGTGTACCGAATTTAGCCGAGTTAAGGATTCACACCTAAAGACAGGTAGTATCTAATAATAAATATAAACACCCGTTTTAATTATCTATAGAAATCCAAGGTTGGGTCGGTATTATTTCTACAAGATTTTGAAGGAACATACCTTCAATCGATCAAGAACCGAGGGTAGAAATCTACGACTCTAGGGTCAAAGTGGAGGGAAAAACGTAAAGTGGAGGGTCCAACATAAAAAAATTGATAATAGTGGTGTACCAACAATTTTGGGGGAGAGTTGTAAAAGGAAGTATTGAGTAAACTGAAAGTCAATGAAGTTACCTAAAGAATTTGAATAGACCATGGACTTATAAAGGGAAGGAACGTAACTTCTAGTCGACATACAAAAACTTCTCTTTTTAATTGATAAAACGAACCATGTCGATTCGTGAACCTCATCTTCTCCTTTTACAAATTATCAAAGAATTATAGTGTTCAGACAGAGTTTACAATAGTACATAAAGACTCAAATAGACTCCAAGAAGAAGAAAATTCCGTCTTTCGTATCAAGTAGTTTGTAACATAGGGAGTGTTATAGATATTATAAAGGATCGGACCTCACTTAAGAATAACTTATTTACGTAATTAATTTCCTAATCTATTGACCTGTTCGTAAAAGAACGGTGTGGGATAAAAACTACCTATGAAGACAAATCTACATATTGAGTATGTTCTAGATAATAGAGATCTACAGACTCTAAGACAATTACTGAACAGGTCCTGACGTCCCGACTTATTTTTATTGTGTTTTTTCACAAGTGTTTTAATAATTAAAAGAAGTGAGGGTTCGGATAAAATGTCAAATTTGACAGAGTCAAGAAAGATAACTGTCGTCCGATGACTTATAACAGGATTGGGTGATTACCGTTTTCCTGTAATTAAAGGTGTCAATCAGATCTTCCCTGGAGGTCTGAGTCTCCTTCGTCGATGACGTTTTATTATTTATTTCCTCAGTTCCTTTCGTTACACTACTTCTTAATTAAGACAAATAAAAATCACCAATACTTTATATTGAACTTGTTTACACAGTTACGCAATATAAAGGATGTTGAAAAAAAAGGGAAAGTTTATAAGTAAAAAGTCCTTGACGTGATTTTCATTTGGGTTCTCAACAACCAAACCAAAACTGGTGTATGACTCTCGAAATAGGGAAAGTCAGTAAAGTAATGTATTTTATTACAAATCAACCGAATTCTAATAAGACCATGTGTATTCGAGAGGAACGGAATGTGTCCATTTGAAAGATCGAAGTAGATAGAAATATTTTCGATGAGACAAGAGTGTAGACTACAGAATCTTAAAAGACCTCGTCTGTTCAGAAGAAGTACCGAGACAGGGTTCGTAAACTGAGATCTTTTGTCATCATAGGGGAATAAACGGACTCTGTATGGATGGATGGGTTTAAAGTTTCGGTCCGAGATTCGGATATGACAATGAGAGAAGAACCCGTTTCAATTTATAAGGAATGTTTAGAAGGATAAATCTGGAAAATAATTTCAGTGATCAAATTGTTCGTATTATACTTTGTTACAAGACCCAGAAAGAAACCCATATTTGATCTTTTAAAATTTTCCTCTATAAAAATCCCGTGACACAACGACACAATCAGTGAGTCAGTACAGACTGAGAAACGGTGGGGTACCTGACATCGGGTCATCCGAGGAGATAGGTACCCTAAGAGGTCCGTTCTTATGATCTCACCCAACGGTACGGGAGGAGGTCCCCTAGAAAGACTGGGTCCCTAACTTGGGTCCAGAGGACGTGACGTCCGCCTAAGAAATGGTAGACTCGGTGGTCCCTTCGGGAAATCCCGTGATTGACCATGGATCATCTATGGGTTACACGTACGTGCGATTCAGTAAAGTCAACACAGGTTGAGAAACACTAGGACACTTGGTATTCGGTGCGCCGAGGAGACAGGTACCCTAAGAAGTCCGTTTTTAAAACCTCACCCAACAGTACAGCAAGGGGTCCTCTAGAAGGATTGGGTCCCTAGCTAAGACGTAGAGAATACAGAGGACGTAACCGTTCGTCCAAGAAATGGTGATCGTGGTGGACCCTTCAGTTATATGGGTTATTATAAACTATTTTGTTTTAATATAGGTCTTTCAAAATATGAATTCCTGTAAAAAATGGGTACCTAAGACTGAGAGTTTACTCCTCCGTTGACTGGATACAAGTCTCGAGTCGTAGTTTTCAAGACCCGAACGATCCTAAGGAGACGAAAGAAGTGGTTCTGAATCAACCAACTACGGACATGGACGAGGAAAGACTGAATCGACTGGTCCCTCCTGAATCGGATAATGGTCTTACTGGTATAGTAGGTAGTACTTACTTTCCTTCGTTATAATTGTTAATACGGTTCTGTTATCCATATTTAACCACGACAGGACTCTTTTGACCCTACATACTGGTTGTGTGGATAACTGACGAATCGGGTCATATAAAACGGACCATAATATCGGACCATAAAAAGACTAACTTCCAGTATAAGAAAATATTATTATTGGTGGTGAATGTCTTGTGGGGAATATCTGATCTCAGATATTATTTGATGAAGAAAAACTGTCTAGTCCTTTAATTTCGATATCTGATTCACTAAACCGGTTCTGGTGGGTCGATACTTTACTATTTTCTAAACTTGTACCCAGGTAGACCGGGGTTCTGTAGAAAGGAAAAACGGTACGTTAGGAATAAAATATGGTGTGATTTCTTAGTATATTTAAGGTAACGACACCCGTTCAAAATGATATATTTTAGAGGGAATTGTATTCACTCCGTAAAAGATCCTGAACCTTAACAAAACCTCCTAACTTTTACAAGAAACAAAACTATTCTGAATTGGGCTTGTCGAATCTAAAAGTAAAGAATGACATGTCAAAAGGTTCCCGAGGTGTGGACAGATCAGGAAAAAGAGACAATAGGAACGGGGAAAATCAGAAGAAATAAGTGTGGGGGGTGGTACTAATTTTCAAGAAACGTACTGACTCTAAGATACTTAGAGAACAAGTCCCTTTGTCCGAATCCACAACTAAGTCGAGAAGTCATACAATGATATACCTCGAGTGGCGTTAAACTGTGAGATATGGACTACTGGTCTTTAACTCACTTGATACATACAAAGGGATCCAATAATATTCCAAATTGTGAATGTCTGTTCCCACGTTGAGGTCCCTTTTCTGGTCAAAAAGGTCCCCAATGACTTGGGGACCCGAACCAAATCTAATTAGGGAGGACAATCGTCGTGAATAATGATAATGTTCTGTCCCGTCGGAAGTCACGGTCTCGAAGGGTGGTTGTCTCTTTTCGAGTCACTGAACTGAGTCATCGGTGTTTAAGGTCCACACTACACCCTCTTACAGACTCTATTCTCTGTTATTTTCGCCATCCTTGACACTTTTTAGATAACATGTCCTCCACTTTTCCCTCTCTAATTGAGTCATTCAACAGTCGAGTAAAAGAATGGCACAATAGTCCTCGAAATTGATTTTTAATTTTTATTTTTTTAGACAAACTAGAGGACATAACCTCTACATAAAGTTCCGAACATGGACAGTGACTTTAGATGTTTGACACGAAGTCGATATTTAGAGACAGGAACTCACATGTGTACGTTAATAGAATCTCTCTAGACCGAGGGTATTTTTACTGTTAACAGTAAGGACCAGAACGAAAGGAAGTATATTTACATTACAAACAAAATTTTTATCGGAAGTTAACTATCCATTGTCTCTTTGAATACGGTAATAGTATAATTTACAGTGTAGGAATTCATAAAAAATCATCAGTCCTTTTTTGGTTTGAAAAAGAAATTTGAAATAAAGAAGGCCCCTCGTTACGAAATGTAGTCATTTTACTGTTTAAGTTACAACACTCTAAGGCACAAACTTTGTAAAACCTAAAAGTACGTAGGACTGACACTACTACAAAGACTAATATTGTCACTGAACTCGACGAAGGAGATTCGACGGCACGTTTTTTAACATGTTAAAACGGTAACGGTCTGAGTCAAAAGGTTTACTTGGATTCAAGGATGACCAATTACTGACACGAGACATAAACTCTAGACCATCACGAAAAGTTTATATTCTCGCATTTGGTTTTTACTTAAAATCAAAAATTTTTTTAATTTTCATTCAGTTATACCATCCCAGATTATTAGTACTTTTTGAGAGTACTCAAAACGTGAGTACAGTCAGTCTAGCACTAAGACACCCCGTCCCTGACACTGACACGGATCTTATAAGACATCATCCACTGTCTCGTTTGTATGTTTGTGGACACTGGACTCAAGTTTCTGACACAAGAGTCAATGATAATTATATAATGCGACTTACTTACAAAACTGTAAAGATATTGATTGAATGTCGAATTATCGAAAACGAAGTAACAATTATCATTATTATTCATCACCAACAATGAAAAAACTTCAGTAATAGGACACAGTTTGAGTCATACTACTTGAACGATATGAAATAGAAAAAAATTAGAAAGTGACCGGTTCTCCAACGACAATGATAAAACTGTTATGACGGTGACGACGACGATTCAGCGAGGTCAACACAGGCTGAGAATCACTGGGGTACCTGACGTCGGGTGGTCCGAGGAGATGGGTACCCTAAACGGTCCGTTCTCATGACCTCACCCAACGGTAACGGAAGAGGAACTACTATGACTACTTCATTATTTGACAGTCCTTCAGTCCTTGGTTGGGGTCCAGTATATTGTATTCACAGTATGACTTCAAGACTATATATATATATACTAAAATTCTTTAATTAACGGAGTAACGACGACACTCCGACCGTTCAGACTTTACATATTTCGTCCTCCTGTCCGACCTCTAAGTTGTCACCGACTGTAACGTCAGATCTCCGTATACGTTACCCCAACTAACATTTTTAGACTGTGACTTCAGGTGATTTTTGTAAGATGGTTTGACGTAAGTTTTCTCTCGGGAGTTCCTGGGTGTCCTACCAAAGGATCAGAGGTGGAGACGAGTCAGTCGTGACGGGATCTGAACCCGTTCTCTCGGAAACCCAGTTCCGAGACTCTATCCAACCCTGGACACTGGACCCTGGGAAACGACGTTACGAACGGGGATCTCTCTACAGAGGGATTTCTTGTTTTATGTCTCTTTAATGTTCCCCAATTTTTTATTCGTACGTACGTGTCAACCCCCTTTTAATACCTGTTGTTTTATTTTTTTTTTTAGGGTTAACGTAAACAGTGAAGGCTTCTCGATCCTCGTTTTAGTCCCATGATGTATGCGGGGGACGTGTGTGGTGGTGGTTTCACAACCCGTTTTGTGGGTTCGGTGGGGAAGTCGGGTCAGAGACCTGTGTGGGAATGGGAGTGGAGTAGATTCCCTGGTCGAGTGGAGGGGAGATGTTACTTGTCCGTTCGTTCCCTTCGACGATGAACAAAAGAAGGGTAATGATGTCGTCCCCGGGGTTGTTTCGGAACGGACTTAAAGAACGGACCGGAAAACAGTTGAAGGTAACTGATTCCTTCGGTTCTTGGGGTCGACCATTACCAAAGTGTGAATTTCGTGGAACGGACCCACTCACATTGGGAGGGGTCCGTTATGATAGACTCTAGATACCCGGACTACCCGTACACGGGTAGTCCTCGGTGACGGACGAGAGATCCGGTAACAGACCCACCGTGAGACCGGAGACCTAAACAAACGAGTCTACCAGACTTGGACTTATTAGGGGGGGGAAGGGGTGTTCCAAAATAGTAGGTTCCTATATGGTGTTTCGGTGAAGTGTCCTGAACTCTCGTCACAAAGATTGACATTCGAACCACGAGTGTCCTACGGAGAGTTAAAGGTGGTACCCTCTACCTTGACACTTATCATTCTTTTTTACTCACCTGAGATCCGACCCGTGGTCCCTGATCCCCGGTCATCGACTGAATAGAGTAAGGTCTTAAAAGGTAGTGTTTGAGACTCCGTAGATTCTTAAGATATAAACTTGTACAAGAATAGGTAGTAAGTCAAGTCAAGTCAAGTCAAGTCATCGAGTCAGCACAGACTGAGACGCTGGGGTATTTGGCGTCGTGCGGTCCGGAGGGACAGATAGTGGTTGAAGGCCTCAGGTGGGTTTGGGTACAGATAGCTTACCACTATGGTAGGTTGACAGAGTAGGACACAACAGGGGAAGAGGAGGACGGGAGTTAGAAAGGGTCGTAGTCCCAGAAAACTTTACTCAGTCGAGAAGCGTACTCCACCGGTTTCATAACCTCAAAGTCGAAGTTGTAGTCGGGAAGATTACTTGTGGGTCCTGACTAGAGGAAATCTTACCTGACCAACCTAGAGGAACGTAAGGTTCCCTGAGAGTTCTCAGAAGAGGTTGTGGTGTCAAGTTTTCGTAATTAAGAAACCACGAGTCGAAAGAAATATCAGGTTGAGAGTGTAGATATGCACTGGTGACCTTTTTGGTACCGGAACTGATCTGACTGGAAACAACCGTTTCATTACAGAGACGAAAAATTATACGAGAGATCCAACCAGTATTGAAAGGAAGGTTCCTCATTCGCAGAAAATTAAAGTACCGAAGTCAGTGGTAGACGTCACTAAAACCTCGGGACTTTTTATTTCAGTCGGTGACAAAGGTGACAAAGGGGTAGATAAAGGGTACTTCACTACCCTGGTCTACGGTACTAGAATCAAAGGTAGTAATACTTATAAATAAACTACTTCCTCCTACCTTATACGAATAAAATTACTAATAAATTAAAGTAAATATTTACGAAGTAAAATTTACAAATCTATATACCAGAGGTAAACATGGAAACGGGACCCGAGGTTATTACAATTCCTACTCGAAGAAACATCCTGGGGAACTACTAGGAAGTCCCCAGGAACTCCTTTACTTCTCCGACTCTTGTGTCCCACACCCGAAGGACTAGAATAAAAATTAGTTTCATCACAAAAACAAACAAAAAATAAAGTCTAAAACAACCTTTTTATTATTAAAATGACCGAATTTTTATTTATGAATTCCCTGAAGGGACCATCAGATCTCCAAGTCTGAAGTGGAAGGCTGTGTCTCCCACTCCCAAACTAGAGACCAGTCCCTCAATTCTGGGGTGTCCAGACCACCTGCTTTTCGATTTTGTATTTTGTCTTTGTTATAACATTGTTTTAGTTATTTCTCAAATTTTTACTAGGTGTAGTTTTTTAGAAATTTTTCATTTACAAACTTCTTTTGGGGTCGTTAATATTCTGATTTTAAATTTCCCTGAAAGTACGAATACGAGTTAACGATTCAACATAGGTTGAGAAACACTGGAGTACCTCACATCGGACGGTCCTAAGAGACATACACTCTAAAAGGTCCGTTCTTATGATCTCACCCAACGGTAAAGGAAGAGGTTTTCCCGATATCTTTAGGTGATTTTACGACCAAAATGATTGTTCCTTTGGTCCACAGTACCTTCTAATCTCTCAAAGTATCAAGAACGAATCACGATAAATGGAAGAACCAATACTAATACCGAATGGAAACCGATCCGAGGAACTTCTTCGTTAGACTCCATCTTTATGTCTTCGTAATCAAATGAAATTCTATGGGTTGTATGGAAAAGTCCATGGAGAAGTGTGAAAAAAGTCACCGAGACAATAGGTCTGAGGAGAGAGGAACGTAGGTATAAATAACTTTAAACCCGTATTCTTTTGAGTTGGTAAAATTCTTATTTTTAATACACCATGACAAGGGTTCCCGTTTTTGTAAAATTCGATAACAGACTATCATCTTGTTTCACAAAAAACCATCGTTCACATAAAACTCATACGTTACCTAAATTTCGTCGTCCTTAAAAAACCTAAACCCTATAATGTAGTATAAACAGGGGTAGTCAGGGGGAGACCTCCATTTCTCAATAATTACCATAATCAATGGACCTTTCTTAAAGAGTGAAAAAAAAATTGGGAAGTCCAACGTCCCTCTTAGATTTTCGTCATTAGGATGGATTGTCACCAGAGTCTAAACGGTAGGGTACTCGGTCCTTCGTCGTCTTACAGTGACCTTCTGTAGACCTCCATTCTCCTCTTGGACAAGATGTCGTTACCCTAGAAATCGAAAGACGAACTCTCTGGTCTCTGAATCTCTCAGGTAGAAGGGACCCGACTCGTGTGGAAGTGCCGGTGACGAAAAGAGGTATGAAGGGTAAGACCTGAAATGGGGTCGGTGACGAAAGAGGTCAGGAAGAGTAGAGGGAAAGCATCGAAAGTCGAAAAGAGACGAGAGGTGGTCGTGAGAGGTGTACGTTGACTGAAGTCGGAAGGTCTTCCGAGAAGAGTGCTGTAGGAGAGGTAATTCTAAAATAGTAGAGTGTAAGTTATCGAGTCAAACGAAGGGGAGTCTCAACGTTAATTTGAGGAAATCTTCTACCTCCTCGTGACCGAAACAGATTTCAAAGGTAGAGACACACGACTATCGGGTCTTAGGGGCAGAACTCTGAAACCCCTGCGTCCTCGAGAACCACCTACTGAAAATGCAAGGCCAGTCCTTCGTTGAGGTAAGGAGGGCCGTCGTATGGTACACGTACCTCGTAACAAGGACCAACCTCGTTTGGGATGTCCATCTCCTTGGGTTCTATGATCGAACAACTCAAGTCCTGTACTAGAAGATTATGCGTATTGTCATACTCGTCCATTGTTCTGGATTAATATATACGACCTTTTTTAGACGATTATCACTACTACTGAGATCTAAGACCCTTGGTTGTTTTACCCTTATTTTTTATATTTTCGTATTAAAACGATACATTCTCATAATTGGTAATATCATGAATATGGTACGAGAGACCAAAAATATGGAATGATGATATGGTGTTACTAATACTTAAAAGAATATGTATAAAACGTTATTATAAAATATATAAATTAAACTAATATATGATAAAAGAGAAATACAAGTCAAAAGTTATATACAACGAGTTCATTATATTAAAAATTACGTTGTACTAATCAACGAGAAAAGTACGTTTTTTTAATTTTTAGACATACAAATAGGTTTTTATATCACTATTGTGTTCTATAAGAACTGTTTTGGTATATACGTCAAACATATCATATGAAACTTTAAGGTACCATAAAACGGACGTACATAAACAATATTCTTTCGCTTCAGCGAGTCAGTATAGACTGAGAAACGCTGGGGTACCCGACATCGGATGGTCCGAGGAGACAGGTACCCTAAAAGGTCCGTTATCATGACTTCACCCCACGGTAAAGAAAGAGGTCCCCTAGAAGGGCTGGGTCCCTAGTTTAGGCCCAGAGAACGTATTCTACATATTATAATCGTTATATACTATACTATATTACATATTAAATAATTTATCTCATATTAGAACGAGAGACTTAAACTTCAATACAATTTCTACTCGATCCCCTGGTATTTCTGATGACTTATTAACCTAAAAGATTGTGTAAAGTCCACCTTCTCTGGTCTTTGGTGGGAAGGAGAATCCTTCAGGCGACCGAATCACCTCTCCAACATTAACAACACCAATTGTTACATTTGAGACCTCGGGGTAAAATACCCAAATTTAAAGTCAAAACAATGAATCGCTTGTTTAATGAATCGGAGAGAGACAGAATCAGAGGAGTGCACATTTTACCTCTATTATTGTCTTGGATGAGGAATCTTGAAAACATTCTTGGTTTGGAGACTAATGTATAAGATAAAAAAATTTGAACAAAAATTGGTTTAGTCAAAATGGAAAGAGTTTTACCAATCCTCTGGACCCTTAGGTCTATCATTTTTTTTAACATACTATCAAGACCGTTCCCTTACAGTAGGGAGTAAACACTACTCAATATTCGTCTCTAGTCATCTTAGGATACTCTTTTAATTTGTAGAAGTTGACTTCTAAGGGTTTACGAACTAAGTCATCGACGGATAAATAGGGTCACCTGAAGTTCTAATTCAAGTTTCAATAACCCTAAAACACAAGATAATCTTGTCTTCCGACCCCAATCTGTATTTTTAACAATTGTTGACTAATGTAATTGAACATGGATTCGTAATATAAAGAAATTCAAATATATATATACATATATATATTAAATGAATTCATTTATACATATATAAATGTATATGTATATATACAATGTATTTTTGTATGTATATATACAACGTATTTTTATATGTATATATATATATATACTGAAGGAACCACCGAGTTTGTCATTTCGCAGACGGACTTTACGCCCTCTGGACCCAAGTCAGAGACCCAACCCTTCCAGAGGACCTCTTCCTTTACCGTTGGGTGAGGTAATAAGAACGAATCTTTTAGGGTACCTGACTCCTCGGACCATCCAGTATCAGTCAGGTACCCCAGCGTTTCTCAACCTGTGTTGACTCACTGAAGTGAAAGTATATATGTATACGTATATATATGTAATTTTATTGTTTTTCAATTGTGTCATTCTCACCGTATACATACATATTTGATGTATGTGTGTATTTACCTTCGTCCATGATTTTAGTTTATAAGTCAGATAAACCCTTTGGATAAACGAATGTGTCTTCTGGTATCGTAACTGTGGTAATAAGTGGGACACTGTCCATGATCTCGACATCTATACCATAGACTCTCCTTTATTTGTCAGAATGTGTACGTGTGGAACGTTTGTTTTCGATTTTGACTACTAACAACAGTGGAGAGGTCGTTGAAACTGTTTTAGAAAAGCAAAGTGGTTTAATTCACCCTTCTTGTGGTCCTTAGGATCTACGATTTGGACGGAAACGGAGACTCGTAGAGACACCCGAACCCGATTGATGAAGTGAAGAGACTCGGAGTCGAAGGAGTCCTCTTCAGAACTGATCTACTGACTATTCCGCAGAGGATCTAGATTCTAATGTATTGAAACTTAAGGAATACACACTCTTCAAACTTCCTTCTACCTCGGTTTAGTTAAAACTGTCCTTTATTTTGTATACCCCGAGTCTTTATTTTGATGACTTTCTGGACTTTATTTTTATATTTGAGGTCCGTTTTCAAGAATCTTTAAAAATAGTTATTAATAAAATGTAGGAAAATTTTCCGGCATATGAAACGGGAAATGATTAAAGATCAAAATCCACACAAAAAACTTTGCAGTAACGATTGGTACTTGTTAATAGTAGAGAGTACAGTATTAATTGGTAAAGAAAAAAACTTACAACTAATTTTCCTCTTACTTTAGAAAGGAAAACTATCCACGGTAACGAACTGTTAATGTTCAGGGTTTTATACAGTGTTTTATTGTACAACCAATTAGAAATTTGGACTAGAAACAATCAAACTCAGGACTTTTAGTCCTTCTAAAATACGATATTCTTGGGATGAAGAACTATTCATATAACTTCAAAGTAATGGTTTTTACACAGTACCGGAGGATTAATTTTTTAATTTTAAGAGGTATAATGACTTACCAACGATATACAGTTTGTGACATGATTTATGAATAAATCGGGAGTGGTATTAGATGACGTTCTTCACGATATTTTCGAGAAAAATGTCTACTCCTTTCATCTTACGTCTTTAAAATCAATGTTCAAACATTTGTAGTCTCAATCTTGAGTTTTGGAAACAGTCAAACCAAAATAAAAAATAAAAATAAATAAATAAAAACAACAATAAAGTCATCCAAATAAACATGTCTAGGTAAAGTCTTAACGAAGGGTCAAAGTCCACTATTTTATAAGAAGAGAATGACTATTCCATGGAAAGAGTACCCTTTATACACGAAAGATATGGATAACAAAGAAATCGCAAAATAAAATAAAAAAAAAAACTAAAAAAAAAATTTAAAATTTTAGAAATTAAGAATGTACGTAAGGGTTTGTACTTGGGGGGAGGGTGGAGGGAGGGGTGTTGTAGAGAGACCCAGTAGGGGTACGTGGTCGGGGTTCGTACGACGTGGGATGCAGTCTGTACCTGACCGCTAAGTTAAGAATGTACTGGCATATGTACAATCTTAAGGGTAAGAGGGTTTAGTAGGGTGGGAGAGGGAGAGGGAGACTCAGGTTTTCAGGCAATATGTGTAGACACAGAAAAAAGGACAGAACGTATGTCCCAGCAGTAACGGTAGAAGGATTTAAGGTATATATACACAATCATATGACATAACCACAAAAAGAAAGACCGAATGAAGTGAGACATATTAACCGAGGTCAAAGTAGGTAGAGTAGTCTTGACTAAGTTTACTTAAGAAAAATTGCCGACTCATTATGAGGTAACACATATACATGGTGTCGAAAGAATAGGTAAGTAGACGACTACCTGTAGATCCAACAAAGGTACAGGACCGATAA